>CM045760.1:41797605-41942765 GCA_025200525.1 Camellia lanceoleosa
AGATACTATTGGTGGCGGTTGAAGCTATACGGTGGCGATCGGCCCCTTTGCTTCTAGATTTTCTTTTCTTTGAGAGAGCAAAGCAGAGGCAAAGCAATGTATTCTCAAGGAATATATGTATACCATTACCCTCCTTATCATTACACAAAGTCAAAGGGTGTAATCCTTGGCTCCAAAACCACCAACCAAGTATTCTCAATGCATGATAGCCAAAGAATCAAGTACAACTTCATTGTATGCCAAAACAAGACTCAAGACCATCGCCTTATCATGTGTGATCAAAAGCAATGGAGACCAAGGAGATTGGCTCATTTCATCACTTTGAGTATGAAATGCTCCAATCTTCCTTGTGTTCAATATCTTGTCGATTGAACACATGCGATTACAACACAACATGCTTAACTTGCTCAAGTTTTACTTGTTATGTTTTATTTACTCATTTTAATTACCGTTCCATTCTTTAACGATTAGGTCCAAGGTGAGAATCCTCTAATGAGAGGTATCAACCAAGGGATGATTGAAGGCGGGAGAGAGATCATGTGGTTGGTTAGTAGAAGCCCTTAAAGAGGATTAAAACCATTAAGCACAAATCTCAATCTCAAGCTTAAACACAACCCAAAGGCTAAGCAACCCTCAAAGCAAATGAAAAAGTGATGAAATAAGGGAGGTTGCGAGATATTATATGTGCTGAAATTGCATGCAAAATGACCTAAAACATGCAAGCAACTCATGCAATTCATGCTAGAAAGCTTAAAACATTAAGCTAGTGAAAGAGATTGCACTACAACCACACAATGCAAGCCTCAAATGGCCAAACCAGCTCAAAAGCAGAGCTAAGACTAGTCAAAATAGTGGCAAAACCATGCTGGTATTAAGCTAAGTTAAGCTAGAAAATCAAGCCAACATGTGAAACAACCTAGTCATGGGAACAAGGCACAAGGAGGAGGCTAACCCTCCTATTTTGAACTTCAAAATTTGATTTTACCACTGAAATAACTCTGATTTTTGGTGGTTTAAAAGGCCAAAAGATTGATACAAAGATGGTGAGGAATGGCACAAAAGGCTTTATAAGCCAAAGAACAAAAAGATGAGACAACCCCCAAACTCACCAAGACTAAAACTACCATTTTCAAACCTCAAAAATAGGGTTTTTTGTGGTTGAAAAACCTGGTCAAAATAGCACAAAAAGATAGCAATTTAAATTATGCAAGACAAGTTTAAAAGGCAAGCCTTATACCTCTTGAAGCACAAGACAATTCGAGCACAAATTCAAGCTCAAAACCCTTTCTAAAGCTCCAATAAGACCTCCAAGAACCTTAGCTCCAAGGTAGTCAAGATTGATCAAGAGTCTATGTGCAAGGTGTGAAAGCTAACTACAAAGCACAAAATAAGAGAGAGAGAGAGAAATTTGTTCCAAATTGTCTAACCTTTCAAAATGAGGAGAGACCCTCCTATATATAGAAAAACAAGCTTAGAGCTTGTATTCATCCCTCCATACATGTGTATGGAGATGCACGTAGTGAGCAACAGTGACACATCGGCAAACAAATATCTAAAAAAGAAAAAAAAAATGGCCGACCATCACGGTGACCGATCAGCCATTAATGTGGCGGTAGCCTGCCCGATAATATGAGGCACAAGCCATGGCCGATGGTGTGGGGATGGACGAGGCCACCCTCTCTTCAGATTTGAAACAACAAGCTCTTGGTGAACAACCAAGCACTGAACAGTCAGGTTGAGAGGCTTGAGGACAAGGCACCCAACCGAGAACTTCAAGCACTCAAACCAAACATGAGCAGACAAAATCATCAGTGTTCAAACAATAACGTCCGGTCTCGAGGGGCGGTCAAAAATAAGTGTCTACGGGTAACAAGATGAGCTTTATAACGCTCAATGGAACCATCAGAATGAGTTTTGATCTTTTAAATCCATTTGCAACTAATAGCACTCTTTCTGGGAAAAAGATCAACCACATTCTAGGTATAAGTTTTATCTAAAGCCTACTTGCAATTCATCCGTCATAACTTGTTGCCAAAAAGGATTAAAACAAGCCTCTCGATAGGAAGTAGGTTTATGAGAAGAAAAAAAAAATAGTGGAACCAACAATATAATCACGGAGAATCACAAAAGGTTGATTTACTCATGTGGAATGACAATCTGGTGAAAAATGAAAGGTTGGCGATGGAAGAAGCTCCACAAGGAGTGGAGATGGAAGAAGTTCCACAAAAGTTGGAGAAAGTGTAGAACCATACACAAGAACCTCAGGATGAATGGTAAGTGTAGGCGGTTATGGATGCATAGGATCATAATCAACATCAAATTCATCAGAAAACAAGTCTATAGAAAAATCAGTAAAGATCGGGGAGTGGGTGGGTGTAGTAGGTGAAACTTGGAAAGAGTATAGACCATTTTATGTTCCCAAAGACCACATGACAAGAAATAGGAAAACTCTTAGAGACAAGATCCCAACAAGGATATCCTTTATGTTCTATACCATATCCTAGAAAATAAAAAATATGAGAATGAGGTTCTAGTTTGGTGTATTTATGAGGTTGAAGAAGAACTAAACAAGTAGAGCCAAAAACTTTAAGAGTGGTGTAATCAGGAGGAAAACCATACAAATGCTCGTAAGGAGAGAAATTGACTATAACAGGGGTAGGCACACCGTTTATGGTGTAGACAGCAGTGAAAGTAGTTTTCCCCCAAAATTTTCCAAGACAAGAAGATGAGATGGGAATGGCCTAGGTAGTGTCTAGAATATGACAATGTTTCCTTTCAGCTCGTCCATTTTGTTGGGACGTGCCTACACAAGAACAATAAGGTTATGTACCATTACCCTGAAGAAAAGAAACAAAATCATAATCCAAATACTCCATAACATTATCATAAGGAAAGATTTTCATACTACTAGAAAACTGAGCACAGACCATGGTAAAGAAATCATAATAAATCTATTTGAGTTCATATCGACTTTTGAGCAGCAATATCCAAGTATAAAGAAAAAAATCATCAAAGAAAATCACAAAATATCTAAACCCCCCCATGGTCGGTATTGGTGAAGGTCCCCAAACATCCAGATCCTTGATTAACATTAATCCATGGTTAATTATGCTTAATTGGTAATTAGGGTGAAACTTCGGATTGAATTGCATGTGTGTGTTGCATGAATTATGTCTATATCTATTCAACATAGGAAAATCTGTTTATGTTTTCTTTCGGATTGCGAATTGAAGGCCCTATCAGCATCGGATTCAAAAATTCACTTAATTTATATGCTAATTAGGATTTATAGAATTTTATGGTAGGTTTAATTAAAATTTGGTTGGGCGATTAAATTAGATTAAATTAATGCCATTTGATTAATTTTGATTAATTACTACCTATAGGGCCATTTGACCCCACTAAGTTTACCTTTTCATTTCATTCTTCCTCAACTTGATGCTCGGCGTGAATGAGAGAGAATTGAGGGATTTGGGTCCTAGGTTCAAGAATTGAATTCACAAGGAGGGAATTGCTAGGAGAAAAGAAGAAACTTGAAGATTTGTTCATCTAGTTCAAGATTCTAGCACCTAAAGCCCAATTGAACATCTAAGGTATGAAACCAAGCCTTTAGCCTTGAAGTTGAGTTAATTCATACATGAATTCAAGTAAATTGAACTATAAGATGTAAGAATCAAGCTTAAGGAGCAGTGTGGTAGATTAATCCATGCATGCATGTGCATTTTCTTACAAATTGAGCATGATTTCAAAGACTTCTTTCATGCATGTGTTAATCTCGCTTACGTTTTGGTCATTCATCATGTTTTCCATTAAATTACCATGTTTGATCATGTATTGGAGTGTTTGAATTCAAGGGAGTTCATGCATGTTGTATTAATGAAATATTCATAAAGTTTGTGTTGGAATTTTGTACAATTGGCATGCCTTTGGGCCATGGTTTCTTGAAATATCTTTAATTCATGTTGCTTTAGGGTCTTCATGTATTTTCTCCAGTTTTGGCCTAGAAAAATCGAGTTTGAAGCTTTTAAGATTGAGTTTTGTACTTGAGGATTAATCTGGAAATTCCAGATTTTTGATCCACGCTCCAGCGGAAGACTTCATGCTCGAGCGTACACTCTGAGTATATGCATTTCCGCTCGAGCGTCGAAGTCCTTCGAGCATGAAATGCATATGCCCAGTTCATATGTTTCTGATCTGCTTTCGGCGAAATTGGCGCTCGAGTGAGGCACTGAGTCTCACGCTCCAGTGTGGCTCGAGCGTCCATCGAGCATAAAAAAACATGCAACCAGTACTTTTTCAAAAGTTTGCAATCTACTCGAGTGAGGGAAGTCACGCTCGAGCGGAGCTTCATTATGCGAATGTCGCTCGAGCCGCAACTCTGCTTCGGCGTGGACCCTATTTTGACAAGTTTTGAAAATTGTTTTCCAACACATTTTTGTATCATCATTCCATCCTAAGCATTCCTAGGCCATGTTAAGACTTCATAATGAGGATTAAAGACTAGAAACACACTAAGAACAAACGAAATAAGTTATATACAATTCAAACGTGTGTTTCAAGTGTGTATTCGTATGTGTGTTCATGTAGGTCATGCGCCTCAGGACAAGTGAAGTGCCACCTTACCATATAATTAGAGCTATCAATCATCTGTGAGTAATGACTTTGTAAAGTTATGTTCAATGTTAAGTATTTTCCGAATATTACAACATGAAGTAATTAGTTTTACGAAATGAAATGATGTTTTTGAAACAAATGAATGATTGTCCAAGATTTTGAAAGTTATTAAGTGGCATCCTCAACATTATACGATATGCGTCCCTTCATGGGTCATCAGGTCCCTTCATGGGTTATCAGAAACGTCTCTGTGCACATGAGTCATCAGTAAGCCTTCATGGCAGTCCCTTTGTGAGTCATCGGATTTGTTAATGCTAATGGATGTGTCACGTATTATGATATGATACATGTACAAGTTTTGACTACGAATGTAAAAATACCTATGAATCTACTCTGCTATGGTAACTAAATATGTACAAGGCTTTGTTTCCGTATGGACATCATTCAATAAAATCTTTACTCTGTTATTATTCACTAGGCTTTAGCTCACTGTTTATATTATGTATGTAGGTGAGCAAGCACGTGATCAGGCCCAGAGTTGGTGGTCTATGATTCATTTTTGTCATTAACCCTTGTGCCTCTCGAGGAGGTTCGATTGAAGTCAAGTTTCATGGGCTTTTGTAAACACTTTATACTATGTGATGTTTACTCGAGAATGTCTTTTAGCATGTACTTGGTGTGTGTAAATATTGCATCTTGTTATAAAGAAATTTTAAGTTGTCTATTCCATGTATGTCGTACGGCTCAATGAATTTGTATATGTTTTGTATATTGCTTCCATAACCCCTCATTATATGCTATTATGTCATGAGGCCTTTGGTAATCCAGAGGATTCTTGGTTGGTCTCAACGCTAAACCTATGGGGCGGGTTTGAGTTGTGTGAGAATGGTATCAAAAGCACGAGTTATACATACACACAAGTCCATATGAGCTTAGGATGTCCTAGTAAGTAGGGGATTTCATGCATGTCTATGTGTATTGTTGAAAGTGAAAGCATAAATTCAAGTATAAACATGTGAATTTGAATATAAAGTTTTGTTTACCTATAGCAAATGGACAATGCAAGGAATGATGACACAGTAGGGTCCTCTAATGCCCGAATGAATAGAATGGAACAAATGCTTGCAACCTTAACTGAAGTGGTAATACAACAACAGAGGCAACAACCTTTACCACCCCCACCCCTGCCGGCTTAAGTTGAAACGGGCAACATTGACATAATTAACCTGACTCAGAAATTCATGAAGATGAAGCCACCAACATTCCTGGGTGGCATTGAACCACTAAAGGCGGAAACTTGGCTACTAGAGATGGAAAAATTGTTTGAAGTGTTTCCCTGTTCCAAGGTCCAGAAAGTCTTATTAGCCACCTATACTCTGAAAGATGAAGCTCGAATATAGTGGTTACTAGTTCAAAATGGCAACGAGAATATGACATGGACTCAATTCAATACAATTTTCTATGACAAGTACTTTTCCCAGTGTTTCTGAGACCGGAAGGTTTTAGAATTCCAGGAACTCAAACAAGGTAGAATATGCGTGGTGAGTCTGACGCTAAATTTATTGAATTAGCTAGGTTTGCTCCTCATATGGTGGACATCGAATACAAGAAGGCATAAATTTGAGGATGGACTAGATCTGGACATCTTTGGATCGGTGGGAGTCTGAACCTACCCCGTCGTTAATGTTTTGGATAGGGCATTAATGGCAGAATCCATTCTAGTAGTGAAGAAACAAACTGTCGTCCCACGAACTGATTGGACGGGAAAAAGATCTGGGAACAGTTTCAAAAAAGGTTGTTCATTTCCTGGGAATAAGAGGCAAAAAACATGATCTTACAGTAGCTCAAGCCAAAGTAGTGGTACTATACCGACTTGCTCAGAATGTGGTAGGGAACACAAGGGGGTTTGTTATCGAGCTTCGGGCGCCTGCTTCAAATGTGGAAAAACTGGTCATGTGATGAAGGATTGTCCTATCAAGTTCGAAAATACCAACTATCGGTGACAAGCTCGGTAGAATCATACGCATCCAAGATGAATCTGAAAGCTAATCTGAGAAAGAGACGTTAAGACAAGGGCGGGTATTCGCTTTAGTGCTTGGAGATGTGAAAAACACTGAATCAGTAGTGTCAAGTATCATTTCTATTTGTGCTCAGAATGCATATGTGCTGATTGATTCCGATTCTACACATTCATTCATATCGCATGCTTTTTCTTAGAAATTAACTAGACCATTAGAATCTATGAACTGTGTGTTATCTGTAACTACACCGTCTGGGGGTTCCATGATATGTGCTTATGTCTACCCGACATGTGATCTTGTGATTGGCGAAATGACATTGTATGTTGATTTATTGCCCTTGAACATCGATTATTTTGATTGTATTCTGGGTATGGATTGGTTGACTAAATACTGTGCCACCATTGATTGTGTAAATAAATACGTCACATTTCATCCACCTGGTATGCCCGAGTTTACTTTCACAGGAAATGGGATAGTCCCTCTGCCATACTTGATTTCCTTTATAAAAGCCAAAAGGCTGTTAAGAAAAGGGTGTCGGGGCTATTTGTGTAGCGTGTTGACTGTACCGTCAGATAGTGCCAGTGTTGAAACTATTCCTGTAGTTTGTGACTTTACTGATGTGTTTCCCAATGATTTACCCGGGGATTTAATTAATAGGAAAATTGAGTTTACCATTGATGTAATGCCTAGAACACAACCCATCTCCAAGACTCCGCATAGGATGTCGACTTTGGAAATGAAGGAACTAAAAGTCCAACTTCAAGAACTCTTAGACAAGAAATTCATTCGCCCAAGTACTTGACCTTGGGGTGCTCCAGTGTTATTTGTCAAAAAAAAAAAAGACGGGTCTTTGAGGCTATGTATTGACTACCAAGAATTGAACAAAGTGACCATTAAGAACAAATATCCATTACCCCGAATAGATGATTTGTTTGATCAACTCCAAAGAGCCAAAGTGTTCTCTAAAATTGATCTTAGGTCCAGTTATCATCAGTTAAAGGTTAAAGCAGAAGACGTAGAGAATACTGCATTCAAAACTAGATATGGACATTATGAATTTCTGGTAATGCCTTTTGGAGTAACAAATGCACCTACAGCTTTTGTGGACCTAATGAATAGGGTTTTCAAACAATATCTCGATTGAATTCATTGTTGTGTTTATTGATGACATTTTGATCTATTCTAAAAATAGGGAAGAACATGAGAACCATCTGAGAACTACCTTACAGATTTTGAGAGAAAAGAGATTGTATGCTAAATTGTCAAAATGTGAATTCTGGCTTGACAATGTAGCATTCTTGGGGCATGTAATCAATAAAGACGGTGTCTCTGTTGACCCTCAGAAGATTGAAGCTATTGTGGATTAGCCTAGACCAACAAACGTAACAGAAGTTAGAAGTTTTCTGGGATTGGCTAGTTATTATAGAAGATTTGTGAAAGATTTCTCAAAGCTACTTAATGCCATTGACATAATTAATGTAGAAGAATGTACAATTTAATTGTAATGGTCGTGAATCGACCTTTCAAGAATTGAAAACCGGTGGTATTTGCCGATCCTAACTTTACCCAATGGTGCGATGGGTTTCAAATTCTGATGATGCTTCATATAAAGAAATTTGTGTATTGATGCAAAATGGAAAGGTAATTGCCTATGCTTCATGACAACTCCGTCCTCATGAAAAAAAATTACCCGACCCATGATCTTGAACTGGCAGCTGTGGTGTTTGCCTTGAAAATCTGGCGTCACTACTTGTATGGGGTAACTTGTGAAGTGTATACTAATCATAAAAGCTTGAAATATTTCTTCACCCAAAAAGAATTGAACATGAGACAGAGGAGATGGTTGGAGCTAATCAAAGATTATGATCTACAGATTTTGTATCACCTAGGGAAAGTTAATACTATAGCAGATGCCTTGAGCCGAAAATCAATAGGGAATCTGTCATGTTTGCTTACTAGCCAGAAAGAATTGTTATATGACTTGGAAAAAAAATGAGATTGAGATTGTGATGCGTGAACAGGGCAGAATACTAGCCACTATTTGCGCTCAACCTACAATCGTTGAAGAGATCAAAGAGAAGCAACTTGAAGACGAATACTTGAAAAAGGTCGTAAAAGAGCTTGATTCAAAACTGAGGCCGGGGTTTGTATTCGAGAATCATGTGCTGAAATTCCAAAATCGTCTTTGTGTGCCTAATTGTTATGACTTGAGAAAACATGTTATGTCTGATGCCTACAATACTAAATTTGCTATGCATCCAGGGAATACAAAGATGTACCATGATTTGAAACAGAAATTCTGGTGGCCTGGAATGAAAAAGTGTATTGCAGATTTTGTGGCTAGGTGTTTACATTGCCAACAAGTCAAAGCCGAACATCAACGACCCGCTGGTTTGTTATAGCCACTTCCAATACCGGAATGGAAATGGGAGCACATTATCATGGATTTCATTGTAGGATTGCCTCGCTCTTCTCGAGGTATGGATTCCATTTGGGTTATAGTTGATCGTTTGACTAAGTCTGCTCATTTCCTGTTTGTTAAAACTATTTATAATGCAGATAAGTTGGCTAACATGTATGCGAATGAAATTGTGAGAATGCATGGCGTACCAGTATCTATTGTATCTCACAGAGATTCAAAGTTTACATCAAGATTCTGGCAAAGCTTGCAACAAGCCTTGGGGACGGAACTAAGGTTAAGCAGTGCCTATCATCCACAGACAGACGGTCAGACAGAGCGGACCAATCAAACCTTGGAAGACATGCTCAGAATGTATGTGTTAGACTTCCAAGGAAATTGGAAGACTTACTTACCATTGGCAGAATTTGTGTATAACAACAGTTACCATTCGAGCATTGGAATGGCTCCTTATGAAGCTTTATATAGAAGAAAATGCCGATCTCCGGTATGTTGAGCCGAAGTAGGCGATAGACCGTTGTTGGGACCGGAACCTATGCAAGAAACCACCAAAAATGTGAAGTTATTCAGCAAAGGCTAAAAACTACTCGCTGAAAACTACTCAAAGCCGGCAAAAGAGTTATGTTGATGTGCGAAGAAGGGACATAGAATATGAAATTGGGGATCACGTATTCATAAAAGTGACTCCTATGAAGGGTCAAACTCGGTTTGGTGTGAAAGGCAAGTTAGCGCCAAGGTATGTTGGCCCATATGAAATCCTTGAAAAGATCAATCCAGTAACCTATCGAGTGGCCCTACCGCCGATTATGGAACATATACACAACGTATTCCATATGTCAATGCTTCGGGAATATTTGAGAGATCCACTCCATGTCATTGAACCAACACATGTGCTCCTAAAGGATGATTACACTTATGAGGAAAGACCTATCTAGATTGTAAACCACGAATCAAAAGATTGAGGAACAAGGAAATACCACTGGTAAAAGTTGATTGGCAAAACCACGGAAGGACTTATGCTACCTGGGAAACAGAAGGAGACATGATGAAAAGATATCCTGAGTTGTTTCCTTTGGATCCAATGTTCTTCCAAAGTGAAGGTAATTCGAGTTTGGAGGACCAAACTCTTTAAGAGGAAAAGCGTAACAACCCCGATCCTTGTTTAACGTTAATTCGTGGTTAATTATGCTTAATTGGTAATTAGGGTGAAATTCCGGATTGAATTGCATGTGTGTGTTGCATGAATTATGTCTATATCTGTTCAACGTAGGAAAATCTATCTGTGTTTTCATTCGGTTTGTGAATTGAAGGCCCTATCAGCATTCGATTCAGAAATTGATTTAATTTATATGCTAATTAGGATTTATAGAATTTTATGGTAAGTTTAATTAAAATTCGGTTTGGAGCGATTAAATTAGATTATATTAATGCCATTTGATTAATTTTGATTAATTACTACCTATAGGGCCATTTTGACCCCACTAAGTTTACCTTTTCATTTCATTCTTCCTCAACTTGATGCTCAACGTGAGAATGAGAGAGAATTGAGGGATTTGGGTCCTAGGTTCAAGAATTGAATTCATAAGGGGGGAATTGCTAGGAGAAAAGAAGAAACTTGAAGATTTATTCATCTAGTTCAAGATTCTAGCACCTAAAGCCCAATTGAACATCTAAGGTATGAAACCAAGTCTTTATCCTTGCAGTTGAGTTAATTCATACATGAATTCAAGTAAATTGAACTATAAGATGTAAGAATCAAGCTTAAGGAGTAAAGAGGTAGATCAATCCATGCATGCATGTGCATTTTCATACAAATTGAGCATGATTTAATCTCGCTTACATTTTGGTCATTCATCATGTTTTCCATTAAATTACCATGTTTGATCATTTATTGGAGTGTTTGAATTCAAGGGAGTTCATGCATGTTGTATTAATGAAATATTCATAAAGTTTTTGTTGGAATTTTGTACAATTGGCATGCCTTTGGGCTATGGTTTCTTGAAATATCTTTAATTCATGTTGCTTTAGGGTCTTCATGTATTTTCTCCAGTTTTGGCCCAGAAAAATTGAGTTTGAAGCTTTTAAGATTGAGTTTTGTGCTTGAGGATCAATCTGGAAATTCTAGATTTTTGATCCATGCTCGAGCGGAGGACTTCACGCTCGAGCGTACATTCTGAGTATATGCACTTCCGCTCGAGCGTCGAGAGTCACGCTCGAGCGTGAAATGCATATGCCCAGAAGTTCATGTGTTTTGATCCACTCGAGCGAGAATCGCGCTCGGCGAAATCTGAGTCTCACGCTCGAGCATGGGTCGAGCGTCCATCGAGCGTGAAAAACATGCAACCAGTACTTTTTCAAAAGTTTGCAATCCGCTCGAGCGAGGGAAGCCACGCTCGAGCGGAGCTTCATTGTCTGCATGTCCGCTCGAGCGGGAAAAGCCACGCTCGAATGTGGACCATATTTTCAGTAAGTTTTGAAAAATGGTTTCCAACACATTTTTGTATCCTCATTCCATCTTAGGCATTCCTAGGCCATGTTAAGACTCCATAATGAGGATTAAAGACTAGAAACACACTAAGAACAAACGAAATAAGTTATGTACAATTCGAACGTGTGCTTCAAGTGTGTATTCGTATGTGTGTTCATGTAGGTCACGCGCCTCAGGACAAGTGAAGTGCCACCTTACCATCTAATTAGAGCTATCAATCATCTGTGAGTAATGACTTTGTAAAGTTATGTTCAATGTTAAGTATTTTCCGAATATTACAACATGAAGTAATTAGTTTTCTGAAATGAAATGATGTGTTTGAAACAAATGAATGATTGTCCAAGATTCTGAAAGTTATTCGTGGCATCCTCAGCATTATACGATATGCGTCCCTTCATGGGTCATCAGGTCCCTTCATGGGTTATCAGAAACATCTCTGTGCACATGAGTCATCAGTAAACCTTCATGGCAGTCCCTTTGTGGGTCATCGGATTTGTTAATGCTAATGGATGTGTCACGTATTATGATATGATACATGTACAAGTGTTGACTACGAATGTAAAAATACCTATGAATCTGCTCTGCTATGGTAACTAAATATGTACAAGGCTTTGTTTCCGTATGGACATCATTTAATAAAATCTTTACTCTGTTATTATTCACTAGGCTTTAGCTCACTGTTTATATTATGTATGTAGGTGAGCAAGCACGTGATCAGGCCCAGAGTTGGTGGCCTATGCTTCAGTTTTGTCAGCCAACCCTTGTGCCTCCTGAGGAGGTTCCGATTGAAGTCAAGTTTCATGGCTGCTTTTGTAAACACTTTATACTATGTGATGTTTGCTCAGAATGTCTTTTGGCATGTACTTGGTGTGTGTAAATATTGCATCTTGTTATAAAGAAATTTTAAGTTGTCTGTTCCATGTATGTCAGCACGGCTCAATGGACTGTATATGTTTTGTATATTGCTTCCGCAACCCCTCATTATATGCTATTATGTCATGAGGCCTTTGGTAATCAGGGATTCTTGGCGATCTCGACACTAAACCTATGGGGGCGGGTTTGGGTCGTGACAGAAAAGTAGAAATGGTATTACTTTTATTTCAAGGTAGTGCAGGTTGTTTTACAATTTGACAAGACAAATAATCAAGATCTTGAGGTGACATGACATAACCTACAACTATAAACCAAAATTTTCAAGCGACTAAAAGAGGCATGTCCTAGCGACAATGCCAAAGGTGAAAAGAATACAAGTCGAGAGGTAGATCACGTGGAAGAAATGCTTGAAACAACGGTGGATGATTTGGGTAGAATGCAAAGATAAACAAGCTCAAGCAGACATTCATGCTTACAGACTATCCCAAAGAGCTATCTCATCGATGGTCTTCGTAAACAACCATTAATAGAAAAGGTAATAATTAGACCAAGTTCACATAATTATCCAACAGAGACAAGATTCAATTGAAGAGCAGGAAAATGATAAGCATCACAAAGAAACACGGTGAAAGTACAAATTTTACCAATGTGAGTAATAGTCACATGAGTTCCATCAATAATATGTATAGTGGGGACATGAGATGATGATGATAAATAGGAATATATAATAGTGTTAGGGGTCATATGATTCTGATGAGGAAAATCAAAATACCGGGTTGAATTACCTAAGGTCTCTCAAAGAGCGATGAAAGGAAGAGTACTAGATTTGGCAAGCACTGTTGGATAATGTACTTAACATCATCCATAAAAAGGATGGGCGATGGAAATAGTAGAGTGGTGAGTAGAGGAACCCTTGGAAGCGATATGATGAAACAAGAACCTTGGGTAGATTTGAACTAATACCCGAGCGTGAAAACCCTTTCTGTTTCTTATATATGTAATATATCTATGTATATAGGAAGCACTTACCTAATTAAGGTTACCTTTTTTTTTTTTTCATTTTTCCCTTCTGTTATTCTTGATACTTCATTATTGTTGTAGGCCTTTTAGATAGTTTGGTCACTTTCGTGGATTTCTTGATAAATTTACATTTTCTTTATTTTATTTACTTTAGCCTCACATATGGCTCAATGATTACATTTGAGAAGAATTATTTTATTATCCTTCCTACTTTGATAATATTACAACTTATCTTTGTTTGTTCTGCCTAATGTAATTTTTTGGGTTTTGGAGGTTCTTTATAACATTTGGATACTTTGATTTTATAAAATTTATTACTTTCTTTTTGCACTATAGGGCATGTGATTTTGTAAAATATCAATAATCAAAGTAAGTTTAAATTTCTCTCAAATTAAAATCTAAACTTGGGAGAATTTAAGAGATTTGTAAAGTTCATCATATGTACTGTTTTGATAAAGTAAATCAATCGAAATGTTTTTTTTATTGCATTTGTTTTCAAAAAAAAAAATAGACAAGTGTATTTTAAAAAAATAGATCACTATTTGCTTAATAGACAAACACAATAAAATAAAATAAAAACTACAATTGTTGGATCAATCTTTTTTATTTTTATTTTTTATGAATGATATACCCGAGAAGTCTTACAAAATGGACGATTTAAATTATTAAAACTGGACTTGAGGTTAGCTCTATGATGCCTTTAAGTTATCTCAAGATTAGATTTCAAGGTAAAAGAAGCTAAAAGTGGTTACATATTTTTATTTTATCATAAGAACAACTTTAATTATAGAAGTTTCAAAGTCATTTTTTAACTCATTACAGTGTAAAAAAAGAATAAAAAAATATATTTTTTTTTTTATTTTGAGAATATTCTTTGGAGAGGTTCTTTTGTACAATACTTTGACATTACTTATTATTTGACATTTGTCAATTTATTTTCCAATATTTTAACAAAAAGTACTGAATCTTACAATTTTAACTAATTATATCAAGTATTGGCACCATGTGAATGTGCCCCTAGACCACAACATAGTCTTTGTAACAGCAAGGACCAAAAGTATTGTAGAGTCCAAGTCTTTGTTTGATTTGCGTTTTAAAGTCTATTTTTGAAAAGAAAAAAAAATTGTAAAAAATTAAAATTTATTTTGGTGATGAAAAAAATTTAAAACATTCATCATTTTCATATAGTTTTATCTTTTTAAAAAGTAGAAATAAATTTTTAAAATTTCAAAATATCTTTCTGTTTCTTTTAGTTTGGTTGGTGAATTACTATGGGTGGAGGGCTCTTGGAAATTATGTAAGAATATTGGGTTAATTGTGATTAGCCTAATAGTGCAAAGCGTAAATTACACTGACACCCCCTAAGATTTTTGTTTAATACAGATTCCCCTCTTACATTTGAAAAATTAAACTTATCCCCTTTGTTAGATTAAAATGACATATTTGTCTCCTAACTTTTATACATATAAAATAATAAAATAATGTTGATATTTTGTTCATATCATTTCATATCATCTTCTTTGGTTTAACTCACACACACACAAAATATATATATATATATATTATTTTTCATTTTTTTTTTACTTTTACTGAATTTTTAAAAATATTTTAAACAATTTTTTTATTTTTTATTTTTTAGATACACCTAATCTAGATATACTTAAGAAATATAATATTTTGTGATTTTTTTTTTAAATTCACCAAATACAAATAAAATAAATAAAATAAAATTACACAAATTCAATAATACTATGATAAATGTAAATGACGGTATTAGGTAATACTATAATAAATGTAGGTGAATAGACGAGAAAAAAATAATAATGATAGAAATAAAAATGAAAAATTCTATTCATATATAAAAATTTATACAAAAAAATATCATAAAAATGTTGTGATAGTAATATTGTAAATATAAATCATATTTATGGGTGTTTTGTTTTAAAATGAAAGGTCACCATGAAGTTCTATCATTGTATTTAAAAATTTTACATAAAAATTATGCTTGTATATCATCACTCAGTAAGAATATGTTCAAGTAGAATTTAATGATTGAAAGTTGTAAAATGTAGTTATGATGATAGGAAGAAATGGTAGGAAAATAGACAAAATGATCATTTAGAAAATTTTAGGGTATGACATCAGCAATTCAATGGGCAATTTATAATGAGATTATATACCTCAAGGTGGAGAACGTAATTTTCCAAACGTGAGAGGGGATCAGTATTAAACAAAAACCTCAAGAGTGTCAGTGTAATTTACCCTAGTGCAAAAGTTGAGTTTTTTTTTTTTTTGATAAATTACAAATACACCCTTTAAGGTTTGCTTCAAATACAAATTGTCCATTGTTGTTTTGAAAATTATATTACGTCCCTTGAAATTTTAAATTTTATAACAAATAGTCTATTTTATTAATAAATTATCAGGTCATTAAAAACTTTAATAATGACATAAATTTATTTCAATTAATAATTCAGGTAATTTTATTATTGTACAGGAGAACAGTTAGAAAATTCATTTTTTCAATTAATTCTCTTAAATAAAAAATTCTAACAATGGGGCATTTGTAATTTTCCAACCCAATGACAACCCGTATTTTAAGCAAATCTCAAGCGGTGTATTTATAATTTATCCTTTTTTTAAAACAAAAAAAATGATGCTAGAGTGATTATTTGTATGGTTGATATACTCCAAACTTTTGACCGTTGCATCTTTAATTTTTGTATAACTAAATATCAGTTAGCTAAAAAAAAATTCAAAATTACTTTACAAATCCGAACTCTTAACTAAAGTTGTAATAAAAACACATAATTATTGTATTCCATATAGCGGTCCCTGTTTTCCCTCCATTGTTTACTGTATTCTGGACTTAGGTTCTGTGGTGTTAGTTGTTGTTTATATCTTGTTTCCATCCTTTAACTTTTTGTATTCGAGTTTGGGTTGTCTTGGGCGTGTTTCGAACAGGTTGGTTGAGTTTTGGTCTCAAATCTTGTTGCCCCCGCTCGAGCGGGTCTTGTTGCGCTCGAGCGGAGTTTGCATCCTTTCAGCATTTTGTGCGTCTGCAAAAATACTGCAGGTGTGTTTTTCACGCTTGAGCGGATTTCCTTACGCTCGAGCGGGTATCTGACACTCGAGCGGGTGCTCAAAGTCTGTAAAAGTACCGGAGGAGTGTAATCTACGCTCGAGCGGGTCCATTTGCGCTCGAGCAAGCAGTGTTTCGCTATTGTGTCTTGGCGCTCGAACAGGTTAAGTTTTTGTGTCTGACGCTCGAGCATCCTATTCTCTGCTCGAGCGGGTCATACGTATATCAGATCACAGCTGGGTTATTTCAAATGACTTTTTCAACTCTCTCTCTCTCTCTCTCTCTCTCTCTCTAACTTTTCAAAACCCTAATTTCGGCAGCCTCTCTCTACACACACTCTCTTTCTCTAAGAATCCATCTAGTCCTAGAGTGTTTCTATCTTGGTTCCTTTGTATAAAAGGTAGAGTTTGGCTTGGGCTATCTTTGGATATGAAAAAGTGTTGATTTGGAGCATCTTTGGGTTTCTTCATCTTTCCCTTTGGGCTTCAAACTTTGAGGTAGAGATAACTACTCATATTTATGATCTTTGACATAAATATATAGTCATTTTGATTTAATGTTATAGTTGGGAAAGTTTGGGAGTTAGGGTTTCAAACCTTAAAATGTGTAAAGAGGGGTTTTTGTTCCATTGAACTATATATGTGTATTTGAGCCTTAAAATGAAGTTATTGAGGTCTATTGATGATATTTGGACCTTTGGGTCAATATTGAGAAAAGGAAAAAATACCCTAGTTGGGATTAATTGGGTCATTTGTGAAATTAATGACATTTATCATGAGATAACGAAATTGGTTTGGAAATAATGAAATTGAGAAGTTATGAGAATGAACGGTGGAGTTGGATTGATTAATCACTCACCTTTGAACTTGTTGATAAATTATTTGTTGACACATTTATTATCTGTTTAGAAATAATTGCATTGGGCTATTGGTGGAGGATAGTCTTGATTGTTGTAGACACCGCATAATGATTAGGTGAATTAAAACTAATTAATGGGTTATGTCATTGAATATGACGGTTGGAATAATACAGCAAATGTGTGTATTGATTGATTATTGTATATGATAAGTGTTTAAATACATTGTATATGTATATTGTTTGGGAGGAGATAGGGGATGTACTCCATGGTTTGAGAGGAGATATGGGATGGACTCTCAAACTTGCTTAGAAAGATATAGGGGATGGACTCCATTGATACAGCAAATCTGTGTATCACTTGAAATATGGAAGTGTTTTAATATGTGTTATAGTTTCATTGAATTGTTTGGCCAGGTTCTGAGCCATGTTTATGAATTGAATTGGTTAATTAAAGGAAGGTGCAATGAAACATGGACTTATTTATCATGGAACTGGAATATGTTATAAGTTGGTTTATATGAGTCAAACATTTATCAAATGCTAATACTTTAGTTATTGCTCATATTATGTTTAGCATATCTCTACTGGGCGTTGGCTCACCCTATATGAGACATCATTTTCAGGTGCATGTGACACGCCACCTCCAAGGATGTAGCTTGGGAGGTTGTAGAAGCTGAAGACGTACTTTTGTGATTATTTTGTGTATTACATGTTGTAGACACCCCATTTTTGACCGACCTTGAGACTCAGACATCACCGATTGAGCGCTCGATGATGTTGCATATTGTGCTCGTTCAGAAGCCTCAGAGTCGCGGCCGTGAGCCCTGCCTCCGGACTTCCGAACCCTCTTCTGTGCCTTGCCTCGGTTTGCGAACCGGACTCGGTTTTCTCTGTTTCTTTTCCTGAGGGGAGGGAGAGGTCCCATAAACCATCTCTCAGTGACCATAGGCTACATTTCGTGGCCGTAGGCCATTTTGCCCATTTCGGAGCCCGGTTCTCGGTTTTCAGAGCCGTCAGGCCGTGTGCCTCGGTTTGGGACCGCTTAACCATCTCTGATTGCTCCGGTTCTTGGCATGCATCTCATTTACTCTCTTTCGAGGACAGGTGCGAAGACCCGCCGTGGTCGAATGCCACTTTCGATTATGACCTATTTTCGGGACCGGCTGCGTGTTTGGCCCCGAGCATTCGTTTTGCATCGATTTTCGTTCATTTTTGGCGGTACCTCTATTTTATCACCGGAAGGTCCTTTGAAGGGTGGGAGGCCAATTGTCTCGACAACGTTATATTCCTCCGGCGCCCTCGGCGCCCGTTTTCTCACCGAGCCAATGTTGACCACCCTAGGGCCACTGTCTTCAACCCCAAACCACATATTTGTGTTGTACACACATGGGAGGACCCTAATATTACATGGCCGGCCAGAAATTCAACTTGAACCTTTTGAACCCCTCCTAAAAGTAGCTTGTTGTCTCTCCTGTTTTACAGTTGCCAATTTCCAACCACAGGGTTTTGTTGAGGACACATGGGAGGACCCTAATATTACATTGCTGGCCAAAAATTCTTCTGGACCATTTTGTCCCTTGGCCGGCCATAGGGGGTGGCCGGCCACCTGCAACTGATAAGCTGGCCGGACTTCCTTCTGAGGAGTACTTCTGTTGTGTGCTCTTTTCCCTCCAAAAACTGCATCCGGAGGGAACTCTTTTTGGAGGAAAAATTGATGCCTTTTCCCTCCACTTTTTTCCCTCCATTTCTCCCCCATTCTTGTCCATATAGCTGGCCTCCCAGCTCTAGAGAAAGGGTTGGAAAATTGCTCTCAAGCTCATACACACATATCTATCTCCATTGCTCTAAAAACTCCAAGTTCTACACCATTCTCTGCACTACCACCTAGCACCACCACCACTACTCCATTCCAGCAGCAAGGAGAGGTTTTTTAGAGGCTTAGAGGCATCATTCCTTGGTCCAAAAGGTAGCGAAGAAGTGGGCTTCAAGGGTAAGACCATTTTCCCTCTTTTGTAGCTCATTTTTGCCACAACTTTCTAGCCTATTTTCTTACTGTTTTGGGCTCCGACCCTAACAGAAAGGGTCATTTTTTTGAGCCATTATTCATGTTTTTTTAAGGGTTCAACACTGTTTGAGACCCCCATTTGGTACTTGCTTCAATACCCTCTTGTATGCCATTATTTTGCATGGTATTTCTAGCCTATGTGTAGTCTGTTTTGAGGCATGATATAAACTGTAAGTTGGCTTATTTTGAGCCCCTCTACAACATTGTAGAAGGGCTCAATACTGTTGGGGGCCTCCATGTGGCACTTACCATTATACCCCTCTTTGGCCCCCATTTTTGCATGCTTTGTTATCCTACCTTTCTTCTGTTTTTAAGCCATGATCAGAACTAAAAATGGCCATATTTTGACCCCCTAGACATATCTCATTAAGGGTTTTTTTTTTTGGTGAATGCTTTGTATACCTCATGTTATAGCCTCTTGTTGGCCTACTTCTTGCATGGCATTTTTAGCATGTTTTTATATTGTTTTTGGGGTTGTCATATACTGAAATACAGCATTTTTTAGGCCCTCTTCAGTGTTGTAGAAGGGTCTTTTGCCATTTGGGCTTTGCATCTATCACATGCTTCATTGCCTCCCTTGCGGAGCCATTTTTGTATGCTATTTTAGCCCTACTTGTGATTGCTGTTTGTCCATGTTTTGAACTGTAAAAATACTAGTTTTGGGGCTTCCTTGCTTCTTATTTTTCATTTCATGTTCAAATTATGCATGTATTGTATAGCTACAAGTCATTTTGGGTGCCTAATTTCGCATTTCGGGATCATTTCATGCATTGGGTTTCGTTTTACCGGGTTTCGGGGTTGTTTTTCCCCTCATCTTGCCACTGATTTTTGCATGATCGCATACTATATTCCGTGTCTTTGCCATGTCTCATTAGAGTGGCATTTCGGTGCCTGAGGGTCCGCCCTCGATTTGCGTGCATGCATGCACGCATTTCGAGATGTCTTGTTTTCATCTAATGGCCTCCTGTGTGAGTGTGGCTGAGGCTATCTCATGTTGGTGTAAGCCCATTATTGCGTTGCGTATGCCATTTCATCCATAGCATTGTGTATGCCCGGTTGTGTATTACCTCGTATAGCGTATATGCCATTCCATGACATTGTGTATGTTAGGATTGTATCTTAGTCGCATTCCATGCATGTCATGCATATCGCATTGTGTTCGGGATAGGAGTTAGCCCGGACACGAGAAACGAGGTACGTTCCGCACTCCGAGTGACGGAACGTGTCTCAATTCCCGAGTCACCGACACTCCGGATTATCCATGATGGAGTTAGGTTTTGTTATAGTATTCATATGCATTCATTCTATATTGACTTGTGCAATTCGGCTCCTCGGCCATCATGCATCGAGATGCGTGATTGGTGGCACGAGGATCGAGGCATGCATATATCTGTGAAAATACATTGCTATGCCCCTTTCCTGCTCTCTGTTACAGCATATCAAGAATCGATAGTCTTAGGGCTTGGCGCTTTTCAAGAAACATTGCAAAACAGAGGCTAATCGGGGCATCGCCGTGGATTTCCGCACAAAGTAGCCCAAACATGCATCATTCCATCATCCGGAGCAGAATCAAGGCAGTCCCTGGCTTGCATGCCAGTTTTATTTTTCTTAGTTAATTTGTTAATTAATTAGGGATTTGTATATTATTTGGACTGTATATTTTGGACTGTATTATTCTTTCATTTTGGGACTGTATTATTTATTCGGACCCTCTGTGGGAGGGCATAATTGTAATAAGTGTGGGTGAGTGTGATGTATGTCTTCCAACCCCACGTCTTTCTTCCTTTATTTACACTTCGATGGTTAGATATAGGGCATATTTCAATTAGCATCTGATGATAGCATGTTTGCATCATTCATCTGTTTTGCATACTTGGACTCGCGCATCATACAAACTGCATTTGTATTTCAATTCCAAGTTGAGTACTTGATAGCTGTTGCATCTCATATGCCATGTTTAGAATAGCCGAGCCTGCTATAGTTTGCATCTTTGCATGTGTTGCACTACGCATTTCTGTATATTTAGGATCACGCATGATTTCTAATGAGCTTTTGTTTTGGCTTGGAGTACTCGGTGAGTTTTATGCTTTAGCATCCTTGCATGCGTGTGAGTGACTGCCATGAATAGCATGCTTACCATGAGGCTACGTGCTTATATGATATAACTGCCTTGAATGCCTGTGGATGGAGGCTGAGTTACTTGAAGTGGAGTAAATCATTGACTGTTTGTTTTAAGCCCACTAGATAGTGGCAAAATCATGTTTTCTAAAGCCCACCCGAGGGTGGCAAATCCACGTCTTAGCCTACCTGCGGGTAGCACCATCAAACCATTTTTCAAAAACAAATATGAAGTGTTTTGTTCCAATTCAGGCGGCTCAATCTATATTTGTATGCTGTGCGCATCACATAGTAACCTAGGCTAATAACCGGAATAAGAACATACAATGTTTTCAAAATAAGATATCATGGTTAGTAGAGGCCGGTCTTTGACTGGGCGAGTGGGGGTGCTCACAAAGTGACCTTCCCCAATCGTACCCAAGTTCCCAAGCCAAGGCAACTTTGGTGATGACGGACACGTGGCCTTTGGCACCGAGTCAGGGTTTCCTAAATTTCCCATTATAAAATATTTAGGTGGCGACTCTGTATCTGGCAAAGCAGTCCATGTTTGGCACTTCTTTCAAAAAATCTGTTTTCAAAACGATTTTCCAGATTTGGACTCTTTGGTTCAAGATTAAGAACCGTGACATTTGAGTCCTTCGAACTGTAGTAGACCCAATATCGAACTAGAACCCGGGGGGGGGATTCGCACTCTTTCCCCGGGATGCGTTCGGGGACGTCTACAGTTTCTGGCGACTCTGCTTGGAATTTAGAGAACTTGACTCGAACTCGTGATATCTGGTTTTGACTACACTTGTGTGTTTTTTTGCATTGCATTTGCATTGGTGCACCTAGGACACCGTGTTTGCCATCTGTTATTCCTGAGCGGTTTGCCGGAGGCTTGTCTTGTCAAGGCATGTCCATAAAATTTGACGATTCTGAACTCTGCCGATATAGAACACAAACCCGGTTTCTGGGAGCACCCTTTTTGACCATTCAACCTAGTGCATATTCGGATCCATAGTGACTATTCCAAACTAGGACATGTTGCTTACCCGTTTATAGGTTGTTTGAAGCCGCTACGTGCGTAGTGAACCCTAGTTCCTGACAAAATAGGACAGAGAAAACCCTACCCCAACATAGGGCTCTCACTTATCTGCTATGTGCTTGTTAGAGTGCGTCTCTGAGAATGCATGTATCGATTGAGTTTGGGCATCGAGCTTGTGGGCATCGGTCGATATCGAGATTGATTGTCTGCGGATATCGGATTCGGTTTTGAGAAACGATGTCTGAGGGCGATGTCGGTGATTGAGGGCGATGTATATCGGCTTATCAGCCGTGTGTTGTATGCCGTGTGTGTTGTGTGTTTAATTTAAAACATTATCTTTGCCGTTTATCTAGTTATTTATTTCCTTTTCGTTGTATTTATCTTTTTGCTAGGGGGCAGTTTTTAGCACGATTGCTTCCGAACCAGTAGATATTCCCCAAGCACTTTGGACACGAGGTCACCGACTCAATCGATCTGAGGATTTGGTTGACAGACATCCAGTGTTCCACTCGCTACCCCGATTATCGAGAAAGAAGGCGAGGAAGGCGCGATTGTGTCGAAGCGAGGATTCTGGGAACCTTGATCTACTTTAGCGACAAGCGATCGGTGAGATTTTTGTTTCGCTATAGAATACACGCGGTCATTGAGATGGAATAGCGAATACATCGAGGATGGAGGTGATGATCGCCAAATGCATGAGAGCATAAGCAGATGGAAGAAGATCGCCCATGGCGGAATTCTCTAGCAAAGCGCTATCATGGCCCAGCCAGCCGAAGTGATCACTAAGTACAACGGCGAGAATGTCATCTGCTTACATCGAACTTCTCCTCCAGTGACTCCATTACCCGGCGAGCACCTCTTGGTCGAATACCTGCCAAATCCCCAGAATACCCTCCTGGACACCCAGAACACCCTACCCAATGTCCAGAATATTCAAGAGGACACAGGCCTTCCAACGGGACTGTCCAAGAATCTTACACCCAACCACCCGGACTCTCCATTCGAGTTCGAGGTAGATCATCTGACTCTGGCGAGTAAGCTAGAGAAGCTTTTCAAGAAAATGCAGGGGGTGAAGGCCATCCCGGACATCGAAGATGGGTACACCGATGTGGCCGTAACATTGCCAGACAGATTCAAGATG
Source organism: Camellia lanceoleosa (assembly GCA_025200525.1). Classification (NCBI taxonomy): domain Eukaryota; kingdom Viridiplantae; phylum Streptophyta; class Magnoliopsida; order Ericales; family Theaceae; genus Camellia; species Camellia lanceoleosa. The sequence continues at coordinate 41,821,332 of CM045760.1, forward strand.
CCACAAATTGACCGCTTCAATGGGTCCGGAGATCCTATGGTCCATCTACGGCTGTTCTCAGACATCCTGCAGCCGATGGGCCTAACCCGACCACAAAAGCTTTCCCTGTTCAGCCGAACTTTGTCGGGTGTGGCAGCCATCTGGTACGCAAAGTTAGAAGATGAGGTGAAGAGAAGTTGGGATGAGATAGCTGAGGCCTTCGTTGCACAGTACTCGTACAATACACAGATCGAGGTTACAACACGTGATCTCGAAACAACGAGGCAGGAACAAAAGGAGACTTTCTCAGACTTCGTAACTCGATGGAGGGCAAAGGCATCGATGATGACCTTGAGGCCTACAGACAAAGATCAAATCCGGATGATTGTGCGCAATCTCCAACCGAAGTTGATGCAGAAAATGATCGTACTCCCCTTTCCCACCTTCTCAGACTTACACGAGATGGGGGTACAGATCGAGGATGCCATGAAACAAGGTCAGATCGACCAGGATAAGGAGCAACCCAGAAGGACTTTCAACCGTAACAATAATGCAGGCCCGAGCGGCGCTGCAAATACAAGAGCTTCGGAGGTTAGTATGGTCACCACCACTCCCTCTCCCCATCCAAGGCCCGTGGCAGCTACACCCTTCTCCGGTGCCTCCGGAAGTAATACCCAGACCACAAGATACCAGCCCAAAGGCCAAAAAACCTTCACTCCACTATACATGCCTTTGTCCAAGGCTCTCGGGGTTCTAATTAAAAAGGGGCATCTGAAACCCCTAGAGCCGAGGCCATTACCAAATCCACTCCCCCCTTCCCACAACCCAGCCAAGTACTGTGCGTACCACTAGCAGCATGGCCACGATACAGACCAATGTTACCGGCTGCGTCACGAGATTCAGGACCTCGTCGACAAGAATATTATTCTTCCTCCCGAAAGACCCAACGTCACAACCAACCCACTCCCCGCACATAACCAAGATCCACCACCCAAAAGAGTCAATCTCATCCAAACTGGGGTCGTGTCCTACGATCCTAGTATCTATATTACTCCCTCCCACCTACACAAGCCGGAGGTGATCCTTCCTGACTGCACTGACTTATGCATGTTGGACACCTTCACAACCCAATCTGAGCTAAAGGTGGTGACCATCGAAGATGGAATGGGGCAGGTTTCAGAGGAAGGAAGAATTGTTGAGACTGGGATGGAACAGCCTGGGAATTATGCTGGAGGAGCCTATGATCCAAGTGGATACATCTTATCGATTAGGTCGATCTGAAATTTGAGTGTGGGGCTGCCAGAAAAAGCTGAACTGTGCATGATTCAGGGGGATAGACTTGAACAGGGGGCGGATAATCTGACAACAGTGGAAGAGGACTTTGCCAAGCTCCAGTTCTTCAACGATCAAGGATCAGGGGATGCAACAGTCAACTAGTTTGAATATGGGGAGTCGGCAGAGATTACCTGATGGTTAGATGATCAGCCAGACGTTGTGGAATTTCAGCCAGAGCAAGGCCCGGCAGGGGCAAGGGTATCAATGGTGGCCGGAAGGGCCGAGAGTCAGAATGAATTTCCGGAGAGTGCCGGTACAAAGAATTTCGCTCGAGATCAAGATATTGTGAGAACTGAACAACAAATCGTGCTAACGCGCGAGGAGCAAGAGAAGAAGTGGGATTCTAAGAGAATCCGGAAAGCCAAGAACCATGAAGAGGTTGAAAGTGCTGCGAGCACGAGAGTAGGCCATGCTGTGAGCATGTGGAATGAAGGTACTAAAAGTACAAATTTGCCAAAACTAGATAGGTGCTTGTTGAATGCTAGCGGGATGTGGTGGGAAGACGATGACTTATGTCTTGCCCACATAGACGAAGATTGGGCAGGTGCTCAACCAGATGACACTTGGTACCTCGACGAGGTGGACCACATGACCAGGAGCGGGCGGTACTTCAAGCCCCCACACCTTGACCAACCCGAAACATCTGGAAAAGATAAAGAGGCTGAGAAACAGAAGGAGAAGCAAATTGAAGAAAAAGCTGTACTTAGACAGTTAAAGAAGATACAGGCAGACATCTCCATCTGGGGATTGCTTATGGCTTCAAGGGTGCACAAACAGGCTGTCCTATCTGCTATGGACAAGGCCAAACTCTCCATCGATACTACACCAGAGTAGCTGGTTGGGCTGGTTTTTCCGGGAGGAGGTTCCCCGGCATTAACCTTTTCAGATAAAGAACTGCCGCCTGAGGGTGTGAATTATAACAAACCTCTCTACATCTCCGTGGAATGTAGAGATAAGTGGATACCGGTGGTACTTGTCGATCTCTGATTACGCCATCAATGTCTGTCGGCGAGCGGCATATGCAATCGGGTTGAAACCCACGGACTTCTTACCAACTACTCAGGTGATCAGAGCATGCGATAACACCAGCAGAGAAGTGATGGGGACTGTCAAGATTCAGACCCAGGTTGGTCCAGGACAACACAACATCGAATTTCATGTCTTGGACGTTCCCGCAACCTTCAACTTGCTCTTGGGGCGGCCGTGGTTGCACCAAATGGCGATCTCTTCCACTCTACACCAAATCTTTGAAGTACCCTCACGGGAAGGGATAGCTATTGTCTTGAAACTCATCCATCCATCCGCCGCGAAGTGTCTACACGGTTTTGGAGATCGAGCACGGCACGGAGGGCGTGTTCTTGTCGGGGTTCACTTTGGCGAAGGCGGTTAGTCAGAATATTATGGCGTGAATGAAGGTGTATGCGTCGATGCTCAATCCGTCTACCTCATGAACAAGCTACAACATATTCTGGGATGGGATTAGGAAGGAAGCGGCGAGGAAAGGAGTCGCGGCATTGGCGAAGTGCCACACAACCCGCATACCTTTGGGTGGGTTATCGCCCACCAAAGAGGACTCGGTGAGAAAGGAAAGAAATGGCAGCGAGCAGCGAGCGAAGCAGTGGAAACCTTTTGAGTTAATGCAGGCCCATCCAGGTACCACGAGCAGACGCTTATGCAGGAGGAGGACTTTCCATTTTGCGGCTTCCCGAGCCATGGTTAAGCGGAGAAGAAGCGTGTACGGGCTTTGAGATCTTCTTCGACCGCAACTACCGGGAATAGCGTTGCCTGGCGAGCGCAGACCCATCAGCCGAGGTTGAATAGTGCAAGGCAGCAGATCCTAAGGGCATAGTACTTGGAATGGGGGTAGCGGCATGTCTCCTCTGATCCTCCGATCGACCAAGAGTGCTTGCGGGATAACTTCGTGGTTTCCATGATTGGGGGTGGAATGGCTGTGGGCCTACCAGTAGCTATCTTGGATGCATCAATCGCACCCTCTCTCACTGGCGATCTGAGGAGGATTTTTGTCCAGCGGCAAGATTGGGGTAGTGGCCAATCTGATTCCACCGAGTCCTGTGAGTCGGAATCAGGTTCCAGCTCGACTGAGTCTAAGTCTGGTACTCCTGGGGATGTTAACCCGGATGCCACAGTCCTGTCTAGGTCGTCTTTTTCCTTTTCATTTGAGTCTGTTGTAAGTGAATCGGACGATTTGGATGTGCCTAATGAGAATGAAATATCTGTGGTTTCCGAGTACTTTTCTGTGCCCTTGATCTATTGCATTAATTCAGACTTTCAAAACTTTGATGAAAACGACGAGGACGAAGTTCCTCCAGTTTTACAACGTTTAATTGAGCAAGAGCAAGAGAGATTTGTTAAACCATTAATGGATGAAATCATTACCGTGAACATTGGTATTGAGGAGGACCCGTGGCTGGTCCAGATCGGGTCCACTTTGTCTTCGGAGGAACGCGAGCGCTTAGTTGCTTTATTAAAAGATTTCAAAGATGTTTTCGCGTGGTCCTACGAAGACATGCTTGGAATCGATCCTGAGATTATGCGACCGGATCCTCTTGACCGGCCCGACATCAAGCGAAACTCGGGAGGATCCACCAGTTGGGCCATTAAGATCAAGGAAGAGGTCACTAAGAAGATTGGCCTTGGGCTTCCTTTGGTATCCGAATACCCGACTTGGTTAGCCAACATTGTTCGATCTTAGAAGAAGGATGGCGAGAATCCGGGTATGTGTGGATTCGAGGATTTGAACGAGCGGTCAGAAGGATGACTTTCCCTTGCTGCATATCGACGAGTTGGTAGATTTCACAGTAGGGCATGCTTTGCTTTCATTCATGGATGGCTTCTCAAGTTATAATCAGATAGTAATGGCACCCGAAGACCGGGAGAAGACTGCTTTTACCACCCCGTGGGGTACATATTGCTACAGAGTGATGCCATTTGGGTTGAAGAACGCTGGGGCTACATATCAATGGGCCGCGACCACAATACTACATGACATGATCCACAAAGAGGTTGAGGTGTATGTAGACGACATGATTGTCAAGTCCAAAGAAAGAGAGGGTCACTACACCGCCTTGCACAAGTTTTTCCAAAGGATCAGGGAATTCCGGTTGCTGCTAAACCCTTAGAAATGTACATTTGGTGTTACAGCAGGAAAAATGCTGGGGTTTCTGATTACACACAGGGGCATCGAGGTCGACCCTTCCAAAATCAAGGCCATCTTAGAAATGCCACCACCAAGGACTAAAAATGAGGTGCGAGGCTTTCTGGGTAAAGTGCAATTCATAAGACGGTTTATTTCAAAATTAACCTTGACTTGTGAACCACTTTTTGGTCTCCTCAAAAAAGGAAAGAAGTTCCGATGGGACGGCCGATGTCAAGCTGCATTTGAATAGATTAAAGAATATCTACAGAACCCGCCCGTTTTATCGCCACGAGCAAGAAGCAGTTGATTTTGTATCTGTCGATGTTGAGACCACGATGAAATTGCATGCTTGCACAAGAATCAGAAGATAAGGTGGAGAAAGCCATCTACTATTTGAGCAAGAAAATGCTAGAGTATGTGACTCGATATACACCGCTGGAAAAGGCTTGCTTAGCTCTGGTATGGGCTACCGAGAAGGCGCGGCACTCCTTGTTAGCCCACTCTGTAATGTTGGCTTCACGACTAGATCCCATCAAATATCTTTTCGAGAAACCAGCACTTATGGGTAGGCTAGCTCGTTGGTTTCTGTTGCTCTCCGAATTTGATCTCACATACGTGACGCCAAGTCGATGAAAAGGTAAGCGATGGCGAGTTCCTTGCCGACCACCGGTTGAGGGGATGAAGCGATTGAGTACTGTTCCCGAGATGAATCAATTACGCATATCGGCGATGAAACTTGGGCGATGTACTTTGACGAGGCGTCAAATCAACATGGGTATGGGATAGGAGTATTCTTGATAGCACCGATAATTCCGTATCCCTCTAGCCTTCAAACTCGATTCAAAGTCTCGAACAACGAAGCGAGAATCTGAGGCATGCATTCTTTGGTTTAGAAGCGACCCTAGAACTAGGGCAAGGCAATTTGGATGTCATTGGGGATTCGAACCTTGTTGTGTCTCAAGCTAAAGGAGACTGGAAAGTGAAAGAAGAAAAGATGATGATGTATCACCAAACCTTGGATTTGCTAATTCCTCGGTTTGAGAAGCTAAGTTTTACTCATCTACTAAGAGAGAACAACAGGTTCGCAGATTCTTTAGCAACTTTATCTTCTATGATAGACATCCCGTGTGGAGTCCGGATGCGTCCAGTCATCATTGACCAGAAATTTGTACCTGCCTATGAGTCGATTGCAGCCATAGATGAAGTTCAGGACGAACACCCCTGGTATTACGACATCTGGAATTTCTTGGAGAAAGAAACATACCCGCCGGGGGTAAACGCCAAAGACAAGAGGGCAATCAGGAGAATGGAAGTTCTGTTCATCATCTGCGGGGGTAAACTGTAAAAACGGGGTCATCTGGGAATGCATAAACTGTGCGTTGATGCTGAAGAGTCAAAGCGTCTGATGGAAGCCATCCATGGGGGAGAATGTGGTGCACACATGAATGGGGTAATGTTGGCACGGAAGATCCTTAGACAGGGTTATTACTGGTCCACCATGGAAGAAGATTGTATTGGTTTCGTCCGGCGATGCCACAAATGTCAGATTCATGCAAATCGCATGAACATCCCGCCGTCAAAGCTGTACAACATGACTTCGCCATGGCCATTTTACATGCAGGGAATTGATGTAATCGGGGCTGTTACGCCAAAGGGATCGAATGGGCATGAGTTTATCTTGGTAGCGATAGATTATTTCACAAAGTGGGTTGAGGCCCAATCTTATGCGGTGTTGAAGGCTTCGCACGTCGCAAAATTTATCAAGAACAACATTATCTGTCGCTACGGAGTCCCAAGTGAGATCGTTTCAGACAATGGTTCCCACTTCAAGAAGGAGGTGATTGATTTGTTGGAGAAATACAATGTGGCTTTTCATAAGTCGTCTACTTACCGCCAAACCAGCGGGCGATTGAGGCCGCCAACAAGAATATCAAGCGCATACTACGAAGATGGTGAAACCTCAATGGTGGCGGATAATTGCCGTTTGCTCTGGGGCTACAGGACTTCAATTAGAACTTCTATTGGGGCGACTCCATACTCATTGGTTTATGGGATGGAGGCCATTCTGCCTATTGAGATTGAGGTCCCGTCATTATGAGTATTGGCTGAGTGCCAGATAGTCGAAGTGGATTAGCGACAAAAGCAGTTGAGGAACTCATGATTTTCGATGAAAGAAATTTGAAAAGCACTGTACCATGTCCAAGGTTATCAACGCAGAATCGCCCGGGCTTTCAACAAGAAGGTTAAGTCCAGGAATTTGAAAGAAGGAGATTTGGTACTCAAGGACAACCGAGCTCCCATCTACGACCCAAGGGGCAAATTCAAACCCAATTGGACTGGTCCCTACATTATCAAGTCAATCTGGTCAAGTAGAGCTGTGGTTCTGATGGATTTAGATGGCTTAGAGTTTTCCCAACCGATCAATATGGACAAGTTGAAGAAATACTACCCCTAAAAGGCTCGCTAGGTTGAAAACCCGAAAAGGCGACCTAGGCAAAACTCAGAGCATAGAGAATTTGAAAATTATAAAAACTGAGCTCGCAAGGTTGAAAACCCGCAAATGGCGGCCTTGGAAAAAGTTAGAGCACAAAAGGAGAGTAAAAATACCCGAGCGAACCTAAGCCTGAACTACGCAAGGCTTGATTCCCATCTTTGGGATACGTAGGCAGCTTCATCCTGAAGTTCAGCCACAATCTTTTCCCCGATCAATTTTGTCCATTTGATCATCTCAGTCATCTCTATTCATCAGCATTTATCGTGATCTCCGGTACAGTGCTATTCAGACTAGGGGCAACTTTCCGTTGCGAAGAAGTGCCACGGTACCATTCAGACTAGGGGCAACTTTTCATTGCGAAGAAGTGCCGCGGTACCATTCAGACTAGGGGCAACTTTCCAGTTGCTAGGATTCGGGGTTGTGCACCCCAGTGACAGATCTCAGGCGTGTCCAGTTCTGATCCATATCGAAAATAGTTTTGAAAAGTTTTAATAAAAGTTGACTTTGTTCAAATTAATCTTTTCACAACTAGGACCATTTTTGGACCAAAGCGGAGGATTTTCAGTACTACAACCTTCAATTTCATTGATTTCAAAACAGAATTCTCTTGCTCTTGCATACAATTGAAGTTGCTTTTTATTATACTCATAAAGAAAACTTGAAAGTACTAATAAAGCAATAAATCTGGGGTATAGTTAAGTCAGGTGTCCCTGCGCCCCCCCTCCCCGAGCTAGTCGAAGCTTCCGATGCCGACCTAGGCCCAATCTGTGCCTCCTCATTGAGCCAATCCCAGCACTCATCAGACAAAGTGCAACTGAAAATAGGGGCGGGGGGCAGGAGCTCTCTAGTCCTCCAAGCCGTAGTATGTCAGGCAAGGTGTGCACCTCGGACCGGAAAGGCGACCGGATACTCTATCCCCTCCGGAGGAAAAGTCTGATCATGGCCGAACTGGCGCAGAATGCGGAATGGGAAATAGAATACACAATGGGTCAGGCCAATCAACCGGATCCCAGTATCCTGGAACATGCTATAGCTCATCGCCGGAAGGTTAAGCCAAGGACAGCGCCAAGCAATGCGTTCAGCTGACAAATCGCACATCCATTCAAACCACCATCCCTCATCAAGGGCGTCGACCAGGCGTTGTCGAAAGAAGTAGCCGCGGGCTGAGTAAGCAGGGCAAGAGTACACAACTTGCAATTTATCCATCAACTATATCTGGGGAGGGATGAAAAATGAGAGAATAAAGAATAGAGAGATGTGCGATGAGAGAAAAGTAAGATGAGGGTTTTGTGAGAAAAACCGAGCCTGAGGGCCGAGCAATGTGAGCAAATACATATGTGAGCTTGGGTGGGAAACATTACCTGCAGCAGTAGTGGGCTCCCCGCAAACCTGGTTATCTCCTGGCGGTAGAAGGCATCCAAACCCAGCACGTCTCAGCCAATGTCATGGCGATACAGCTCTTTCCTTCCCTCAGGCCTTGAGCGACTTCAATCAAATGGATGTTAGCTCCCCCGGAGCCCGAGACAAACAGAAAACGAGATAGCATGCACAAGCAGAGGGCATGTTGTCGGAAACCTTACCGATAATGGTTGTCGCGGTCACCAACATCAGAGAATCGGTAAATCAGGCTCGGGATATCCAACATCCCGTTACAAATCAAGGATCGAGCATCATGCGCGTTGAGACCGCACATCTGCCCTAAAGCTTGGGCGTGGCCAAAACGAGACTGAGGCAAGATCTCTTCTGAGCGTTCAGACTCTATCAAGACTTGAAAATCTTCAAAAGTGGGACATACCTCTTGCCCTCCGAAGCTGAAGACGTGCGTCACCGGGTTCCAAAATCTCGCCGCCGCATGGAGGAAAGGAAGGTGCAGTGGAGTCCGGCCCAGCGTGAATAGTGCATTCAAGCCGAAATCCCGAAAGTTCAACTTTTCCGAGCCATCTAAAGAAGAGATCCAAGATGTGAGATTTTCTACGAGAAATGCCTCCATTTTTGTGCAAAGTAGTGATGAAATGAATGAGTTCCAAAGTTGGAGCTTTTATAGGAGGCGAAACACTATTCGAAGGAGGACAAGTGTCAGAATTCTGTGGGCTGCAGAGAAAGGTGGCCGGCCGGCCACCTTTCAGTCTCCAAAAAGCAAAATGTGGCCGTCCATGCTCATTGGTCCTGTCTTGCCCTCCAGAAGGAAGTTTGAGGCACTTTCACGCATCGGGAATGTTGGAGGCCTTCATTTTTCTCCGTTTCGGATGCGTCCCAGCACCCAGATCGTCCGAAGTACGTTGCGTTGTATTTTGCTTATCAAGTTGTCGTTTTGTTTATCGAGTTATAAGTTTTGTCGAGCTGTCGCATTTTGTGTTTTGAGTCGTTACTCTTTGTTTACGCAATTTTGTTAAGTCTTGTTTATCGAGTCGTTAACATTGTTGTATTTTGCTTATCGAGTTGTAAACTTGCTAAGATTCTGTTATTTCTTAGTGAGTCGAGTTGTTTGATTTGTTGCGTCAGTTCATTACCTGACCCGGTAAATACACAAGGCACATTTCCATCCAATTCCATCTTTGTGCAAAATGATGTGATGCAATGCTAAGAATTTCAAATACAAACACATTTTCAAAAGCTGTTTCATTCCGTCATGTTTTACAACAAAATAAAGGTACAAGTTTTACAGAAAATAAAACTGCCTGATAATATGTAAAGTGCTACAAACTACTAGCAAAAAGTAAAATAAAGTAGGAAACAACATCAATGCCCTCGGGAGCGGGAATAAGGGGCCCTCCTCATCCGCTTTTGCGGGATAACCTCTGCACTATCATCACCATCCGGGTCGGAGCTGTCATCCTCAGGATCCCCCTCAGTCTCGCCTCCACTCCCGGAACCAAGACCGGAGTCCCCCTCCTCAGCAGATGTCTCTGATTCACGGTCTGCGACCTCCTTCTCCTCCTCCTCATTGGGCTCCACAACATGTGCCCTACGTCTGCGAGACGACCCCGCTCCTCGAGCTCCTCGAAAAGGCCTAGATGGCCCAGCTCCCTGAAAAGGCCTGGATGGCCCAGCTCCTCAGGAGGGCCCAGATGGCCTAGCACCTCGAAAAGATCCAGATGATCGACCTCTCTGAGGAGGCCCGGGTGGCCCGGCCCGCGGCGGTGCATATACAGGAGGCATCTGAAAGTGAAGAGTTCAATACATCAGTTCAAATATGAAAAGAAGATGCATAGTACAGTATGTGAGTAAGGTGTGTGTCAGATGTGCTCTACACAAGTGGTCTATCAATGCAGTAGAATGTTCAAAACCAGCGTGTCATCAGGAAATATGATAAATGCGGGAAAGATGAACAGTACCTGTACACCCATAATGGCCAGCTGTGCCTCCCTCCGTAGGATCATGCCCTCGAATGTGGCCAGCATCCCAAGCATCTCATCCATGTACTCAACTGGAGGCTACAAATACAAATGCAAAACTATCAGTAAAGGAATGAATGTCCAAATATCCGACTGATAAATCAAAGCTACAAAACATACTGGTGGTGAATCAGGGTCTCTGACATATCTGTGGTCAGGAAGAGGAGGCTCTAGCGAGACTTGGTAAGGAGCCCCGAATCGCCAACTCGTCAACTCGGTCGGCATGTCTGGCCACCCAGGATGATGAAGAGTCAGAGGAATCGGGGGAATCGACCCACCCCCACCTCTAGACGTACCAGCCCTGCTGGAGGAAGGGATATCCGTAGCACGAGCCTGACTCGAAGATGGTACATCAACAGGCCTCAGTGATGGAGTACGCACTCCCATCAAGGGAGGCATCAGATATGTATGACGATAAGTGGCATAATCCCCCTCCGTGAGATGTAGCAAAGCATCGGTTCCCAGCATAGCACTAACGACATCTTGGGTAGAGAGTCTATCGACAGTCCGCATACTGGCTGGAGGCACTGCGGGAGGATCTTGAGAAGTGTACCCCCATACCTAGCGCAGAAAGCGTTCCCCCAAGAACCATGCTCTACCAACCGGTCCCTCGAGCAGGAACCTGTACTGGGAGGCGCCTGATCCTCCAACATACTAAAATCGGAGACCATCACCCAAGCGCGCCCAAGGCTGCCAAGTAATCTGCGGATAACCAGTGCATAAACCAATCAGAAATCGGGAATATACAGGGCAAATCAAAGATGAAAATGGAAGGAACTAAGAGTTCTGAAATACCTCTGTTGTCCGAACAGTGTCAAAATACTGCCGCAGATAAAAGAGAGTCTCTCGGGGTCTCGGCCGGTGCTCACCCTCGAATACCAGTGAGTATGGGGTCATGAGGGGCCCTGCCACCACCAACTCTGGGGCTAACGTGGGAAAATATACGTAGACCCATAACTGAGGAAAGCAGTGCAGAATGTAAATACAAAATGCTGAGGGCAAAATACAGAATGTAAAGTGCGCTGTGTGTGCAATGTACAAGTAATGAGGAGCAGAAATGTAAATCAAGAGGACAGAAAGTACCTCCCAAGCTCTCCAGTAACCGCCAAGTGAATCCCCCTGGCCGCGGGAGGCCGCGCCCATGTAGCAATAGAGGGTAGCCAGGCCGGCGCCACCCCAGTCATACCGACCAACCTGTGATAGGTCCACCAGGGCGCTCAAGAGATATAGCCCGACCGTGTTCCCTCTATCGGCGAACAGAGTCGTCCCGAAGAGGAACATAAGGAAACTGCGGGCATACTGCTCCGCCTCCTCAGGAGACCCGGGCTCCATCCCCTCCCTCCGAAAATGGGAAGAGAACCAGGTGTAGCGGACTCCCCCAGAAGCTCTGTCCACAGGCGGACGGGCCCCCAACAGATGTACCCAAGCGGCCTCCCATTCGCCCATATCCTCGTCATAAGGAATGGGCCAACCTCCTATGTCCAGGCCGGTCAGCACAGCAAAATCTAGCGGGGTCATGGTCAAATCCCCGGTGGCAGAAAAGTGGAAGGAATTGGTGGTGTCCCACTATCTCTCCACCAAAGCTGCTAACAGTGTCCTACTGGCAGGATAATGTGATAACCCCATGCAGAAAGCACCGAACCCTGCTAAGTCAACTAAATCCCGGACAGCCTCCGGGAGCTCGACATACCATTCTCTCGCAGCAGTGGAGCCATATCCTCGCATGGTGCGAGAGCCAACCTGCATTCAGAACGAGCACATGTGTCAGTATGAAATGAATGAGCTGTGTGCAAATGAAATGAATGAGCCGTGTGCAAATGAAATGAATGAGCCGTGTGCAAATGAAATGGATGAGCTGTCTGCAAATGCAAGTAAATAAGTTGTGTGCAAAGTAAAGTAGGGCTGCGTGTTCTATTCCCAATCAGTGCGTGCCGTGTGTTCACCTCAACAATGAACTATGTGTTCGATATCAGAATATGGGCTGCGTGTTCATCTCAAATGTTTGGGCTGTGTGTTCAAAACTCTATCAGTATGAACTATGTGTTCGATATCAGAATATGGGCTGCGTGTTCATCTCAAATGTTTGGGCTGTGTGTTCAAAACTCTATCAGTGTGAACTGTGTGTTCGACATCAGAATATGGGCTGCCTGTTCATCTCAAATGTTTGGGCTGTGTGTTCAAAACTCTATCAGTGTGAACTGTGTGTTCGACATCAGAATATGGGATGCGTGTTCATCTCAAATGTTTGGGCTGTGTGTTCAAAACTCTATCAGTGTGAACTGTGTGCTCGACATCAAAATATGGGCTGCGTGTTCATCTCAAATGTTAGGGCTGCGTATTCTACTCTCAATCAGTGTGTGCCGTGTGTTCACAATCAATCCGAGCTGTGTGTTCAGAAAATCAGAGTTTGGGCTGCGTGTTCTACTCTCAATCAGTGTGTGCCGTGTGTTCACCATCAATCCGAGCTGTGTGTTCAGAAAATTAGAGTTTGGGCTGCGTGTTCTACTCTCAATCAGTGTGTGCCGTGTGTTCACTATCAATCCGAGCTGTGTGTTCAGAAAATTAGAGTTTGGGCTGCGTGTTCTATTCTCAATCGATTATTGTGTGTGTTCACCATCAATTGGTCAAAATCAGAGTTTGGGCTGCGTGTTTTACTCCCAATCAGTGTGTGCTGTGTGTTCACCATCAATTCGAGCTGTGTGTTCAGAAAATCAGAGTTTGGGCTGCGTGTTCTACTCTTAGTCAGTGTGTGCTGTGTGTTCACCTTAAATTCGGGCTGTATGTTCGAAAAATTAGTGTTTGAGCCGTGTGTTCAATTCTTAACTAATGTGTGCCGTGCGTTCACAATTAATTAATGAGCCAAGTGTTCAGAGATTCGAGTGTTTAAGCCACATGTTCAAGATGCAAACAAAGTACTATGTCATAAGCTAAAGCAGTGTGTTTAAGCATGGCAAAACACGAAATGCATGAAAAATGCGAAAATGAAGTAAAATACCTCTCATGCCTCGTAAGAGAGGTGATGCTCGGCTCTCATGATAGATCTCTGGTGCTCGATCATTAAAGTCAGTGTAGTGACGAAAAATGGCCCGCGGAAGAACATGTACTGACGGGGCGTATCTCTCGGGAATAAAGGGGCGGACCCTCGGGGGTAGCGTTATAATATCAAAATCATCCCCGGCACCTGGAGGACCTCCACCATGAGGAAAATTACCCGCCATTCCGAAAAATCTGCAAAAGGAGCAAAAATGAGCCAAAATTGGAAAAAGTCAACAAAAGTCAACTCTCAGGAAATGGAAAAGTCAACAAAAGTCAACCCCCGAGAAAATCTCCCAAATATTGAGACAAACTTACCTCAAGTGGTGAAAATGAGAAAAGAAGCCCCGAAATCAAAATTTAATCGGTCCAAAGTGCTTGAAATTGAATGTTTTCGTGAAAACAACTTGCGTGGGGGGTTGAAAAGCGCGTATAGAGTCTTGAATCTGAAGGAAAATGGTTTGGGAGGCAAGAGGAGAACATTTCGCAGCTGTGGTAATGAGCTCGAAGTGTTTAGGCAAGTGAATATAAAAAAAATGAGGTGAAAAGACAAAATTGCCTTTGTTTTTGGACGGTGGTGGCCGCCACCTTTTAAACCGGGTGACCATTTACCTTTTGAAAAGTGGCCGGTGGCCTCCCCTTGGAAAAATAACTGGCCAGTGGTGTTCCCCATGTGCTCACCTAGCTCTCTGCAAATTTTGAGGAAGATTGGAGTTTCCGGGACCTGAAAAAGTTCAAGAAAAGTGCACTTTCCGGCGCGAAATTGCTCCGCCGGAATTTCAGCTTCAATTTCTGACATGTGTCTCGTCATTACTCATCAAAATCAGAGTGTATCCTTTTTGAACATGTTGTAACCTCTCCGGGAGGTGAACCAGAGGCCGCGATCGAGTCGCCTTCGCCGAAATGCGCGTTTCCTTGCTCGTTGTTTCGCAACAAACGGGCACGTTGATTTATGCTGGTTTTACATTGTTGTGCACATAACCTACATTCTCATGAGCATTTTGCATTGTCATGCATGTTTTCTTGATATACCATACCTCTGTGCTCGAGCATGCGTTGTCACACACGTTCCTTTCTCGCATTGCAATGCATTCACCCACCGGCGCCGCATGTGCCAAACTTTCGGAATCACAGGAATCACATTGAATATATGTTGTTAGCGTATTGTGCTTGTTGAATTTCTCTCTTTTGCAGGCACGATATTGTATGTACGGTTCATTTGAAATTTGGCGCGACTGACGATTCAGCGATATCGTATCTTCTCCGTGTGAGGCGACAAGAATTGAATAATTCTCGCATTTTTAAGCGCATGAAATGTAGTTGTTGCTTTGCATTCTTGCTTAAAATTTGCATCTATTTGTGAATATTTGCTTCATTCTGACTTCTTTGCATTCTGAGATCATATATCGCTCCGTGCATATCGCTTTGCATTTTGCCCCCTTTGCTGAGCACGCGCTGCGGCATATCTCTGTTCATCTTTATGATTGTCTAAATCTTGACCTTGTCAAAAATGGGTCGTCTCGGGCTTTGACATTCACTCCGTCACTTGTGACTTCCGAGTTCTGTCAAAGAGGGCAATGAGACACCCCATTTTTGACCGACCTCAGACTTAGAGCGTCACCGATTGGCGCTTCGGTGATGTTGCATATTGTGCTCGTTGAAGCCTCGAGTCGCGGTAGTGAGCCTTGCCTCCGGACTTAGAACCCTCTTACGTGCCTTGCCTCGGTTTGCAAACCGGACTTGGTTTTCTCTGTTTCTTTTCTGAGGGAGGAGAGGTCCGTAAACCATCTCTCGGTGGCGTGGGCTACATTTTGTGGCCGTAGGCCATTTTTGCCATTCGAACCTTCCGGTTTTGAGTCGTCGGGCCGTGTGCCTCGGTTGGACACCGCTTAACCATCTCCGATTCCTCTAGTTCTTGGCATGCATCTCATTTACTCCCTTTCGAGGACACGAGGTCTGAAGACCCACTTCGTGGTCGAATGCCACTTCGATTAATGACCTATTTTGGGACCGACTGCGGATTTTGGCCCCCGAGCTTTTGTTTTGCATCGGTTTTCGTTCATTTTTGGTAGGTACCTCTGTTTTATCACCGGGAAGGTCACTGAAGGGTGGGAGGCCAGCAATTGTCTCAGCAACCAGTTATATTCCTCCGGCGCCCTCCGACGCCCATTTTTCTCACTTCCGAACCAATGTTGACCACCCTAGGGCCACTGTCTTCAACCCCAAACCACATATTTGTGTTGTACACACGTGGGAGGACCCTAATATTACATGGCCAGCCAGAAATTCAACTTGAACCTTTTGAACTCCTCCTAAAAGTGGCTTGCTGTCTCTCCTGTTTTACAGTTGCCAATTTCCAACCACAGGGTTTTGTTGAGGACACATGGGAGGACCCTAATATTACATGGCCGGCCAAAAATTCTTCTGGACCATTTTGCTCCTTGGCCGACCGGCCATAGGGGGTGGCCGACCGGCCAGCTTCCTTACAGGGAGTACTTTACAGCTGTGTGCTCTTTTCCCTCCAAAACTGCATCCGGAGGGAACTCTTTTTGGAGGGAAAATTGATGCCTTTTCCCTCCACTTTTTTCCCTCCATTTCTCCCCCATTCTTGTCCATATAGCTGGCCTCCCAGCTCTAGAGAAAGGGTTGGAAAATTGCTCTCAAGCTCATACACACATATCTATCTCCATTGCTCTAAAAACTCCAAGTTCTACACCATTCTCTTCACTACCACCTAGCACCACCACCACTACTCTATTCCAGCAGCAAGGAGAGGTTTTTCAAAGGCTTAGAGGCATCATTCCTTGGTCCAAAAGGCAGCAAAGAAGTGGGCTTCAAGGGTAAGACCATTTTTCCTCTTTTGTAGCTCATTTTTGCCACATCTTTCTAGCCTATTTTATTACTGTTTTGGGCTCCGACCCTAACTGAAATGGTTATTTTTTTGAGCCATTCTTCATGTTTGTTTAAGGGTTCAACACTGTTTGAGACCCCCATTTGGTACTTGCTTCAATACCCTCTTGTATGCCATTATTTTGCATGGTATTTCTAGCCTATGTGTAGTCTGTTTTGAGGCATAATATAAACTGTAATTTGACTTATTTTGAGCCCCTCTACAACATTGTAGAAGGGCTCAACACTTTTGGGGGCCTCCATGTAGCACTTACCATTATACCCCTCTTTGGCCCCCATTTTTGCATGCTTCGTTAGCCTACCTTGCTTCTGTTTTTAAGCCATGATCAGAACTGAAAATGGCCATATTTTGACCCCCTGGACATATCTCATTAAGAGTATTTGTTTTTTTGGTGAATGCTTTGTATACCTCATGTTATAGCCTCTTGTTGGCCTACTTCTTGCATGGCATTTTTAGCATGTTTGTATATTGTTTTGGGGGTTGTCATCTACTGAAAAACAGCATTTTTTTAGGTTCTATTCAGTGTTTTAGAAGGGTATTTTTCCATTTGGGCTTTGCATCTATCACTTGCTTCATTGCCTCCCTTGCGGAGCCATTTTTGTATGCTATTTTAGCCCTACTTGTGATTGCTGTTTGGCCATGTTTTGAACTGTAAAAATACTAGTTTTGGGGCTTCCTTGCTTCTGATTTTTCATGTCATGTTCAAATTATGCATGTATTGTATAGCTACAAGTCATTTCGGGTGCCTAATTTCGCATTTCGGGATCATTTCATGCATTGGGTTTCGTTTTACCGGGTTTCGGGGCTGTTTTGCCCCTCATCTTGCCACTGATTTTTGCATGATCACATACTATATTCCGTGTCTTTGCCATGTCTCATTAGAGTGACATTTGATTGCACGAGGTCCGTTCTCGATTTGCATGCACGCATGCACGCATTTCGAGATGTCTTGTTTTCATGTGATGGCCTCCTGTGTGAGTGTGGCTGAGGCTCTCTCATGTTGGTGTAAGCCCATTATTGCGTTGCGTATGCCATTTCATCCATAGCATTATGTATGCCCGGTTGTGTATTACCTCGTATAGCGTGTATGCCATTCCATGACATTGTGTATGTTAGGATTGTATCTTAGTCACATTTCATGCATGTCATGCATATCGCATTGTGTTCGGGATAGGAGTTAGCCCGGGCACGAAAGCGAATGCGTTCGCACTCCGGTGGCGGGCGTGTCTCAATTCCCGAGTCACCGACACTCCAGATTATCCATGATGGAGTTAGGTTTTGTTATAGTATTCATATGCATTCATTCTATATTGAGTTGTGCAATTCGGCTCCTCAGCAATCATGGATCGAGATGCATGATTAGTGGCACGAGGATCGAGGCATGCATATATCTGTGAAAATATATTGTTATGCCCCTTTCCTGCTCTCTGTTGCAGCATATCAAGAATCAGTAGTCTTCCGAGGCTTGGTGCGCTTTTCAAGAAACATTGCAAAACAAAGGCTAATCTGGGCATCGCCGTGGATTTCCGCGCAAAGCAGCCCAAACATGCATCATTCCATCATCCGGAGCAGAATCAAGGCAGTCCCTGGCTTGCATGCCAGTTTTATTTTTCTTAGTTAATTTGTTAATTAATTAGGGATTTGTGTATTATTTGGACTGTATATTTTGGACTGTATTATTCTTTCATTTTGGGACTGTATTATTTATTCGGACCCTCTGTGGGAGGGCATAATTGTAATAAGTGTGGGTGAGTGTGATGTATGTCTTCCAACCCCACGTCTTTCTTCCCTTTTATTTACCTGCTTACGATGGTTAGATATAGGGCATATTTCAATTAGCATACAGTATGATAGCATGTTTGCATCATTCATCTGTTTTGCACGCACCGGGCTCGGCGTATCATACAAACTGCATTTGTATTTCAATTCCAAGTTGAGTACTTGATAGCTGTTGCATCTCATATGCCATGTTTAGAATAGCTGAGCCTGCTATAGTTTGCATCTTTGCATGTGTTGCATTAGGCATTTCTGTATATTTAGGATCACGCATGATTTCTAATGAGCTTCTGTTTTGGCTTGGAGTACTCGGTGAGTTTTATGCTTTAGCATCCTTGCATGCGTGTGAGTGACTACCATGAATAGCATGCTTACCATGAGGCTACGTGCTTATATGATATAACTGCCTTGAATGCCTGTGCGTGGAGGTTGAGTTACTTGAAGTGGAGTAAATCATTGACTGTTTGTTTTAAACCCACTAAATAGTGGCAAAATCATATTTTCTAAAGCCCACCCGAGGGTGGCAAATCCACGTCTTAGCCTACCTGCGGGTAGCACCATCAAACCATTTTTAAAAAACAAACATGAAGTGTTTTGTTCCAATTCAGGCGGCTCAGTCTATACTTGTATGCTGTGCACATCACATAGTAACCTAGGCTAATAACCGGAATAAGAACATACAATGTTTTTAAAATAAGATATCATGGTTAGTAGAGGCCGGTCTTTATTTGGGCGGCGGGGTGCTCACGAAGTGACCTTCCCCAATCGTACCCAAGTTTCCGAGCCGAGGCAACTTTGGTGATGATGGACACGTGGCCTTTGGCACCGAGTTAGGGTTTCCTAAATTTCCCATTATAAAATATTTAGGTGGCGACTCTGTATCTGGCAAAGCAGTCCATGTTTGGCACTTCTTTCAAAAAATCTGTTTTCAAAACGATTTGCTAGATTTAGACTCTTTGGTTCAAGATTAAGAACCGTGACATTTGAGTCCTTCGAACTGTAGTAGACCCAATGTCGAACCAGAACGGGAGGGGGGGATTCGCACTCCTTCCCCGGGATGCGTTCGGGGACGTCTACACATGTATATCAAGCCAAGGGCTTATTTTGTGTAAAGAGTTAGAACTCTATTTTTGTTGAACCCATGTGTTGACTTGGAAAGTTGTAAGGCTATAGGGCATTTACTTTTGTTGTCAACATATAATATCTCTTATAAAAATACTCTGATATTAGGAATATTATCTCTTTCTTATATCATGAATGTATAAATTATGGATTTATTTGGAGGGGCGTGACATTCCATCTCATTCTCAATAACCAAATACGGCATAAGAATTCATAAAAAAAAAAATATTATAAATAAAATAAAATGATATATAAATATATAAGGTCTATTCTATTATATATTTCTTCCATCAAACAAACATTACTTTAAAATTAAAAAAGCAAATTTTAATTAAAAAAATTGAAAAAATGTGTTACTCGTCCGTGCAAGGCACGGGTATATATATATATATATATTTATATTTTACATTGTTTAACTTTATTTTTTATAAGCATAAATTATGTATTGCTATGTAAAGAATTAATTATAAAATTTGAACTATTATTCTTAAATAAGTTAAAGAGGCAATTAAATTAATTATAATTTTTTATTTTCAAATATGAACAAAATATTTATATTAAATAATATAAGATTAAGCTAAACAGGCAATTAAATTAATTATAATTTTTTATTTTCAAATATGAACAAGGTATTTATATTAAATAATATTTTTCAGTGTTGACGATTTCAATGATCGAAAAACAGAGGTCATACAGGGAATCTATTGATTTGGTTTTTTTTTCGTTTTATTTTATTTTATTTTTTGTGTTTTTAGAGTTGGTAGCTTTTAAACGGCATTTGCTTTTTCTTCTTCTGTTCTTCTATCGGTATTCATGCTTGGAACATTTTTTCTATGCGTATTTGTTACCCCCACAGTGATATGCTTATTCATGTATTCCATTTTTATTGTAAGATTATATTTAATAAAAAAAAATTCATAGCAAAAAAAAAAAAAAACGAAACATAATCTAACAACACAAATTTAAAATTAAAGTAAAATATCATCAAAATATTATGTATTTTTTTTTAAAAGAAGCAAATTATCTCCTGCCTACATTTATTTACTAGACAATCTAGTTGCACCTGTGCAATTCATCTCGGGTCCCACTCTAATGATTTGACGTGTAAGCACTTATAAAACATAGCAAAATGAGTGAGAGTACTAATTAGTGCTATCACTAATGATGTGGCAGTGGACCCTACCATGAATGATTTGATGTTTTGGCCTTGGTATTGTATTTTTTTTTTCTTTTTTTATTGAGTGTCATGTCATTAGTGATCTTTTTAGAGCTCCAAAATTAGTGGTCTCTATCATTGTTGTAAAACATATGGTAATTAGTCGTCGTTTGATAATAGACTTTTTTTAATTAAAGTTAAGTTTAGCAAGTTGAAAAAAAGTCAAAAAGTTAAAAAATTATTCAAAAAGTTAAAAAGTTATCACTATTCACCAAAAGTCAAAAATTACGGCAGCACAATTCTCAATCCTAATTTTTCCTTACACACTAATTTATACAATTTTTTAATACATATTTTTTCATAAAAAGTCAAAAAGTTAACCAAAATATCTATATTTTTTTTCTCAATTTTTTAGTCTAAAAAGTGTACTTATTTAGGACACCACAAACAACCCCTAACTTGTTGTTTAGTCTGGAACTAAAATTTTGTTAGGTTTGACTTTTTTTTATTTTTGTACGAAAAAAAATAAAATGATTATGATTTGGATGTGACATTTTATCTTATTAACTTATTTTTTCTTTTATACTTTTTTAGTCAAAAAGTAGAAGCCAAACAAACCCTTTAGTCACATTTTTTCATTATATTTATCTTTAAAAAATAGACGATAAATGTGATTTAAAAATAAATAATTTATTTTTTTAAAATAAATATAAAAAATAATTGATTATAATTATCGAATTAATATGATTTTTTTTATACACAATCTATACATAGCGTAGCAATGTGCAAAATGAATGAATCCAATCATCAAAGAACCCCAACACACTTAAAAGCAATGTCATTTTGTTTGGGGAGACAATCTTCCTCTTTTTTTCATTTTTCAAAACCCAATAATACTATATACTCAGAAATTATACTCAAAATTTATTTAAAAGTTTTATTATGTGATTTAAATTCATTTGATACATAGATTTCATAATATATGTGATTCAAATTCATTTTACACATAGATTTCACAATACATTCATTCAATTTCCAATACACACATACATATTGCGGAGAAGATTTGATCTCCAATTTCTGAGTTCCCAGACTAACTATTTAAAACCACACACCCAAAGCAACTTATTTTGTTTGAGTAATGGTAGAGACTTCAAAAATTTTATCACTAAATATCTCACATGGGTGTGGGACCCACACTATATGGGTCTCACGTAAGTCTCACACGCATGTGAAATATTTGATAAAAATTTTGATAAAACTTTTAAAATTTCTATCATTTTTTATTTTGTTTTATTTTAAAATTTAGAGCTTCTACCGACGATGAAAAGTGGTCACCATTTTTGTCACTAAGTACAATAAGGCTAGGGATGTAATAATGGGCCGATCCAGCCCAAACGGGCCTCATGAGGTCCTATCTTTTTAGTGGACTGGGCCAGGCCGACCCATGTGCCTAAAAGTGAGGCCCAAATCCAAACCCAAACCCACTCATAATTGAGCCTAAGGCCTGGGCTCAAGGCTCGGGCTGGGCCTAGTTGAGCATTTTTATTTTATTTTATTTTATTTTAATATTAGGAATTTAAAAAAATTATACTAAGGTATTTTAGTTAAAATTAATGAGATATTTTGTTTGGTTATTTAATGTTTCATAGTGATATTTAAATTTAATTACATATGACATATTTTTTTTAATTATGAACTTATAACTAAAAAAGTATGCAATTATGTAATTTTTTTTCTTTCGAAATGAATAATTTTATATATATATATGAAATTGAAACTTTCAATATTACAATATTAAATTATTTATATAACATTTATTGAACAAATAATTTTTATTTCAAAATGAAATAAAATATTACAAAATTTGATATTATTAAATAAATTAGGTGTAGATTACTAATGATAGTAGAGCAATTGCATCATTATAGGTCAAGTACATCCGCTAGGTTGGCACCTACTAGCCTATCAATCATTCGCATTATACTCCACCTCAATTATAAAAAAATAAAATAAAATAAACGAAATGAAATGAAATGAAATAGTAAAAAATAAATTGTTGATCAATCATCAGAGGAGACAGACATTTCAATCGCATTGCTTGAGGATATGTCATCCAAATCATTTTGAATTCGCTGCTTTTCAATATAATTTTGTTTTCTTGTAAGCGTATACATATGATCTCTGGATATTGTGGGAACTGAACAGATGTGCACTTAGAAGAGGTTCAAATAGGTCACTGATAATGCTGTTAAGGCTAACTCAGCGTGGCCAAACCCATCTAAACAAGAACAAGGCCGAGTAGAATCTGGCAGTGAGCCGAGTATCTTAGAAAAAGCCGGCGTACTTGGGGATCCCAGATATGATGATGAAAGGTGATGAAAAGGTGGGCCCTTAGAGAGTAATATAAAAAGGAAAAGGGCCAGTCAAAGGGAGGTATGTGAGAATATACAAGATAACTTGAGATAGAAGTAAATGAGAGGATCTTGACTTGTCGTCGGTGCTAATTCGGCAACTCCGGTAGGAGTGGTCATCCCTTTTTCAGGTAGCAATCAGAGGATCAAGAGCGTCCAACTAGATCCAAGAGTATTTCCAAACCACATTACCACAAATATCATCAGTGCCTCAACCATTTTGGGTGAAAGTCTACTCTGGTAATCGCTCAGCACCCGTCCACTTGCACTAAAAGCTGTTTCCGAAGCAACTGTAGAAATAAGAACGGTTAGTATATCACGGGTTATATGTAAAACCAAAGGCCACATAGTTTTATTTTGTTTCCACCATTCCAAAGTGTCAAAATCATTGGAATCATCCTCTGACGAGCTTTCCAAATAATGTAGTTCAGAACTACTTACACTTGTATGTTAAGATATTTTTCTACTTTTTATTGCTGAAAAAAACTTAATACCCGCCTCGAGATGAAACTGCTAGTGTAACGTGTATAGGTATATTCTGAGATCACGAGATGCCTTGTATTATTCAAATAATCTGTTGCATGTTTGCATAATAGGGGCAAACTGTGTTTGATTACCTAAAAGACGCTCTAAAATTCTTGTAAACCAATTTCTTTACATTTAGGATCAATTATTATGGCTAAACCTAATAGATAAGGAAAATGATCAAAATATTTATCAAAATTTTCTTTTATTAAAGTAATAATTGTTATATAATATTCATTACCCATATATTTTACGAAAGCTTTAATTATTTCTGCTAGGATATATAAAACAAATGGTGAAGTAGGAATATATATATATATATAAGAAAATAATTTTGTTGAAGTATCGAAAACTTTTAAAAAATCTTTATACAAGATTGTTTGGCGTCAATTAAGTTCTGTGGGAGTCAGTATTCCTCCTATTAATGTTGTTGTAAAAAATAAATCTATTGTTCTTTTTTGTTTACAAGATATTTTTAACATATTATATGTTGAATTCCACCTACTATCTACATCTAAAATTAATTTTTTAAATGGCATATTTTCTCGTTGACAAATTTTTCTATATTCCGAAATTCGATTACCAAAAGACATAATAGTAACAATTCAATTTTTTATTACAAGTACATAAGTCTCATATACATGCATAACTTCTTTAATAATCAAATTTAAAATATGGGCATAACAACGATCATAAAATAAATCACCATCAACAAGTAATTGTAAAGTTGTTTTTAAATGGGTTACAATTTGATTATAATATGATGGATTATTTAAACTAATCGTAAATATTTTATTTTGTAAAGCCCGCTCATATAATACATTTCTTATTTCTACACCAAGCGAATGACCAGTGTATGGAAGTTCAACTAATTTAAATGAAATAATTTTTTTATTTAATTTTCAATCATTATTAATAAAATGTGTAGTGATACATTGACATTCAAAATCGTTATTTGACCACAGATCATATGTTAAACAAACTCTTCCATTCAAATTTTTAAAGATCTCAAATAATTCACTTTTAATATCCTAAAATTTCACTACAAGAAAAAACACTTTCGGCGACTAAAGTTTTAGTCGCCAAAAGCCCCATTTTTAGTCGCCAATACTAATTTTTTCACTTTCCCCGACTAAAATCTTTAGTCGCCGCTGTGGTCGCCGAAAAATTGTCGCGAAAAGCTTTGGCGACTAAACATTTGTTAGTCGGCAATACATATGTTTTCGGCGACTAAATAATTAGTCGCCAATACTCCATTCCATTTTGGGAAATTCTACTTTTAGCGACTAAATCTTTAGTCGCCAATACTATTTTTTTTTTTTATTTATCTTTCGGCGACCAAAATGCATTAGTCGCCAATACTAGTTTTTCAAAAAAAAAAAAATTTGCCTCTCTTTGGAGCTCCCGGCTCGAACACAGGGCGTCCACACCAAACACGCCTGCACCTTCAAAGAACACCTCCCCACTACGCCACTCACACATCTCATGTTTATTAATGCAACATTTATTATTTATATCCTATATTCACTGGTATATATAAAAATTGTATATATAAAAATAAATTATTTTATTTAATATATTTCATGTAAAAAAATAAAATATTTACAAAAAAAAATTGGGTAGCACTTTTTGCGACTAAATCTCAATTTTAGTCGCCAATTCTCTATCTTTTGGCTACTAATTTGTGTTTACAAGCTAAAACAAATGAGTCGCCTAAGGATTACACATTTGGCGACTAAGCAGAACTTTTGTCGCCAAAACCTCAACTTTGGGCGACTAAAATGCATTTTAGTCGGCAAAACACGGTAATAGGCGACTAAAGCTGTTTTTAGTCGCCAAAACCATCACTTTGGCTACTAAATGATTTTAGTCGCCAAAAACCGTGCCTTTTAGCTACTAAATGTTTTTTAAGCTAAAAGTGATATATTCGGCGACTAAACCGACCTTTAGTCGGTAAAAGTCCTATTTTCGACCAAAGCGCTTTTAGTCGGCAAAAGTGCTGACGTTTGGCGACAAAACTGATTTTAGTCGCCATTTGTACGACTTTTAGCGACGAAAATAATTATTTTAGTCGCCAATGCTGCATTTTCTTGTAGTGTTTCTTTAAAATCTTGTTTCTAGTAGTATTTTTTGAAAAACTTTGATATTGTGGTGCAAAACTTTCGTGAATCATTTCGGTAAAATCGGGACATTCACTAATAGTAGAAGATTGTTTTTTTTAATAATATAATCAACTATAGAATTTTGTACACGTATAGGATCATATGAAAAAGTTTGCAAATTACTAATTGATGAAGTCCCTAATTGCATTTGATTTCAAATATCAGGTTGTTGACTTTGTAAATGTTTGTTAGCATACCTTTTTAGATGACTAGTACCTCCTAGAGATGCAACACTAAGTAAATGTGCACAATATTTACATTTTGCTTTAAATGTAATTGTACCATCAGGATTATTTATAGATATGTTTTTAAAATATTCCCAAACACTACTACTTCTGCCTCTAGATGATGATCCAACTGTTGGAAGAGGGATATTAGAAAGAGAATCAACAGATTCATGTTGTCTAGTATATGTATCAACATCGACATAAACATTAGGAATATTAGGAACTATAGTAATGTAAGTAAAATAATATATAATAATTAACAATTAATTTAAATAATGTGTAAATACAATCAGTAAAAAATAATAATTAATATATGTGTACAAATAATTAATGAAAAAAATGAGTAGCTAATAAATTTAATTAAACTAATTAATATTACCGACTGGCGAATGCAATACAGAAATTAGTTTCTTTTGATAAAAGTTTCGTATTGCACAATTATAATTGTCAATTAAGAATGCAACTTCAAAATTAATTGAGAGTGGAGAGAGATTGAGAGAGTTTGAGAGAGAGAGAGAGAGAGAGAGAGAGAAAATTATTTGTTATGAGATTTATTTTGAAAAATGAAGGATATTTATAGTATTTTTAAAGAGTAAAATAAATTTATAATATATATTATCGTTTAAATTATGACCGTTGGTTTGAATTATGACCGTTGATTTTTTATTACACATTCTCTCTCTCTCTCTCCCCTATCTTTTCAGCTGCTATAGCAGTGCCACTAGTAGCCACAGTGTCCGCAATCCACTCCACTCTTACACTCCATATATATATATATATATATCTCCTCTGTTGTTCTTGTGGCTAGGCTAGTCTAGGGGCGGTGGGTAAACTATTAAACTATTATAAACAAAGTGGTGGGTAAACTATTATAATGGTAAACTAGTATAAAATAAAATAAAAATTATTTTTAAATTATTAATGTTATTTATTTAATTATATAAATTTTTATTTTAGTTCTTGTAATTTAATTACAGATAATTGTACAAATTATTAACTATTAACTATTATGTCATGTTATTTTGTTTTTGTTTTTATTTTTATTTTTATTTTTACAAGATCAATCTTTTTATTTTTTATAATTATTTAACTGTTGCAAGTTGTTTTTTATTTTTATTATTCAAAATTTGACCATTGGTAGAAAGGCCGGATGGGTGGGTCAGGCCGGGTCGGGCTGCCCGTTGGGCCCAAAATTTTTTTGGCCCGGCCTGGGTCACAAATAGAAGGCCCAAGCACAACGTACTGAGCTGGGCTGGGCTTGAGCCTGGGCCGAAATGGGCCTGAGCCTGGGCCGAAATGGGCCTGGCCCACCTCGGGTCTTGGGCGGGTTTCGAGCTACCCATGGGTTTTAGGCTATTTTTACACCCCTAAATAAGGTCCACAACACTATTTTCATAAATAAATAATTAAAAAAACAATGCTTGTAGCAAATTCCATAGCCCAATTTTGTTGTCTCTAGATTTTACTCTTTAAACTTAGTTAAAAAAAATTTATCTAAGAAAACAACCCACATAGTTGACATTGAATTGCCATAACAAGATCATTCTAGAGAGAAATAGGCACAAAAAAAAAAAATTGATCTAAGAAAATAACTCACGTGGTTAATCAAATTATTCTTGTAGTATGCATTCATAAACCTAAATTCATCCAAAATTTACATTTGACCAGTATGTCTGACCAATGGACCAGCCAGCCGGGATCACATTGTTGGCGATTAGGGTTTTGTGGAAAGAAATGGTAGATAACTGGAGAGTGAAAGGACCGATCAACTAAGAAACGGAGTTGAGTTTCCAAACAGCACCCCAAGAATGTTGCATGGGAAGCCATTTGCCGGAGTTTTGGAGTTCAACTCCGGCAAGTTTACTATTTCTACCTTCATATACGATTGCTGTAGCAAAATAATAAGGGTTTGATTTCTCATCCACATGAAAGGCCACAGTAACACTAGGATAGTGACATTGAACCCTGCAATATATAATAGTCATTCTATCCAAGTATTGTTATAATTTTGATAAATTACAATTTTTACCCTACAGGTTTTATTTGGATTTCATTTGTCCCTAATAATTTAATTACAACAACTAAGTTGTCAAACTTCAACACGTGTTTAATATGTTCCTCCTATTAACCCACTGGTTAAAATTTTAGTGGAAGCTAAAACAAGAAGGATGGAAGTAGAACTTGAGTGAAAGTTAAATAATAAAAAATGTAACTACATTGAAATTAATTTAAAAATAAACAATTAAAGTGAAATTTGGTTGAAAATTTGAGGAGTTAAATTATGCCAAATTTTCGTATAAAAAATGTAATTTATTAAATAAAAAAAATTTGCATGTGTATTCCAACCTTTGATATTCTATTTGTAACCTTCCAACGTGGCGTAATGCGTCGGCTTTCCCAAAAACAGCTATGGCTCCAAAAGTAACACCTCTTAGATCAAATTGAAGTGGCCCACATGTTCCCCGGCATCGATCAGTGATAGTTACAATTATTGGATTTTCTGAACATGCTGGATTTGAGTTGCATTTCACCTTCAATTAATGTATGAAAACAAAGAAAACACTTTACTGTAGGCTGATAACGTTTACAGTTCATTGATTACACTAAATATCAAACGTTTCGTACTTTTTATTAAATTTGTTTATGGTTATTTTTGTTGAAAACAAAAATATGTTTGGTATATACACATATTTTAAAAACTTATTTTGAAAATAAATGAAAGGGATTGTTTGTGGCAAGTGGCGATTTAGGGTAGGACTATGCAAAATATTGTTCAATCTGCTAAAATTGCACCGATCCACACTAATTAGCACTGTTTATCCGCTAATCATGAATTAAACTTTAAAATTTATAATTCGCCTTCGAAACTGCTCCACTCTGCTATAGTTAATACATATATATTTTTTAACCTCCAATGAAATATTAAACTAAAAATGAGTGTGAGATAAATTTAAAATATAAAATTTGTTATAAATTAGTAGTTATATATATGAAAAATACTATGTAAAACTATTATTGTGTGAGTGATTTTCCGACCACACTGCCCGCTTAGTAACCAGCTGGAGAGCACTGGCAGAATAGATGGCACCTGACTGACCTGTAACAGAAATATAAGAATCCCGCGGTGGTTTCGACCACCCGGGGGCACTCCGACGATCAAGTCAGTATATCTCTCAAAGATAATCAAGTGCTAAACTCACAAGCTTGAGTATAAAAAAGCATACCTTAGACCCATGGGGGTGCCTCTTATTTATAGCCAACTCAATTCCAGTCCCAATGAGAGCCTAACTCCAATGGACTCAGGATTACTGCTAATCTGGGACTCCCAGTGGGATTAGGATAAACTCTCTAAGAGTCTTATCTTTACCCAAACTGAAGTCTTCTCCATATCTAGGACTCTTGTCCATATCCAGGTTGAGTTCCCTCTTCATTCTAGGACTCTTGTCCCATATCCGCTTATCTCGGATTCCAATATCTTCGGAGATAACCTCGGCCTAGCCGAAATCACCTCGGCATCACGACCAGGACACGTGGCACCTCGGCTGACACGTCGGCGTCACCTTGCCACGTGTTGGTACTCAGAAAATATATCCCCACAACTGCCCCCTAGGTTCTATTACCTCGGCATTCTGAGGTGATGGAACCTACACTGTTCGTTCATCTGTGCCCCTCTGTTCGAGATCAAACTCGCCGAACTCAAAGTTTCCTGGACTCTACTGTCTACTTCTATCAAGTATCAAGCTTCATGCTTTTCAAGCTATTCGAGATCATACCTTCGAGGTTTCTGGTTTCATTAATTTCATAAACTCAAAGAGCTTTGCATTCGCTCTATTCACATTTTCTGGTGGGTTCTTGATTTCCAGTCATCAATTTGACTCCTGCGATTTTCATATCGGCGTTCATTTCTCTTGGTAGGTTCATAAACTCTTTTATTAAGCTCAATCTTTCATAACTCTTCTGAATCTGTTTACTTGCCATCTGTTGCTTTCTTTTTTCGTTTGTCTTCAAGTTTTGAATTGTTTGAATGCCTGGTACTGTTCTTGTCATATCCGCTTTCTGTTGCTAGCATCGTGTTTGGGCCATTACTTTCTTGTTCTTCACATACTCACTTAGTTTAGCTTTATTTTTGTCGTCTTCTTGACTCTGATTTTTCTCTTTATTCAATCCTCTAGCTTTTTCTCTTTCTAGCTCTTTTGCTTAAATCCGTCATTGTTCCAAGCTTTCAAGCTCTGCAATTGTTTTCGTTCTTCTCATCCGGTGAAGCTTTCGCCGTTCCGTCGTGTCTGCAACCGTTGCCTGACCTTGGTGACCTTCATACTGGCTCCACTTTTCCTAGTAAGCCTCTGTTCCTTTCATTCTCAATTCTTCTATGCTCTTTACTTTCAGTCCCTAGTTCTTTAAGGTCTTCATTTTTGTACCTGCCAATCTTCTCAGCTCTTAACAAGCTAGTTGGTCATCTCGGATGATCATATTTTAGAAACGTCTTTCAGTGTTTATCTCGGCTATACCAAACTTGTAAATTGTTTCAAATTTCAACAAGTGGTAGACTTCATAATCTTCGGTTAACTCATCTTGCAATTTGCTCAAAAATTTCAACAAGTGTTATCATTCCTTGCTCATGCATCTTCTCCCTGCCCCCTAATGTGAACATAAGTTGCACTTAGGATCACATTAGGGAAGTTGGCTTCGTGCCGTAGTCACAGACCTGATGTGATCTTCTTTCGCCGATGTATTAAAACTTCTCCCCTTTAGCCTTATTTCTCTTGGCCTTTGCAAACTATCATCGCTGTTTTTTGAAGCATTTATTCCTTTCACAATTCTGGTCACCACTTCTGGCGTGTACTTAGTGGTTCTGTTCTAATCAAAACGACGTTTGACTCCGGCGAATCTTTCGCCGACATTTAACTTGTGCACTCTTTAACTTGTAAATTCTCCCAGAATTTTAGTAAGTGTTAAACATTATCTCGGCTTGACTTCGGTTAAGCATCATCTCCGTTTAATTTCGGTTAAACATCATCTCGGCTTAACTTCGGTTAAGCATCATCTCGGCTTAACTTCGGTTAAGCATCATTCCTTCCTTGTCGTTTGTACTCTTGTACCTTTAGATAATGTAAGCTTTGCATATGGCCGATGTGCCCCTTTGTTCTTGAATGTCTAATTCAACTTTCCTTCTCTGAATGCTTGTGCTTTTGTCTTTTCTTGATTGCCTTCGTATGATTCTATACTTAGAATATTCTGCGTGCCTTTCATTCTTTGCCTTCTTTGTGCAATCTTCTCGGGGTTACATACCTCGGGTATAATAACTACAAACTTTACTTCGGCAAGCTACTGACCTGCAAACTTTTCATGAATTTCAACAAGTATATATACTTATAAACTTTTCTCAAATTTCAACAAGTGTTTAAACAAATTTCTCTTTAACCTGTAAATTGCTACAAATTTTAACAGACGATTAAAATATCATATATCGGCTTAACTTCACCTTTGCTACAAATTTCAACATGTAAAAACATCACCTCGGCTTAACTTCGGTTAAGCATTATCTCGTTTTTAACCAACTTGTAAATTGCTACAAATTCCAACAAGTAACAGACAATGATCTCGGTCTATCTTCAACTTGTAAATTGTTACAAATTTCAACAAGCGATAGACAATGATCTCGTTCTATCTTCAACTTGTAAATTGTTACAAATTTCAACAAGCGTTAAGGAATGGTTTCAGCTTAACAACTTGTAAATTGCTACAAATTTCAACAAGTGTTAAGGAATCTTTGGTCTTAACTTCGGTTAAGAATCTTCTCGGCTTAACTATGGTTAAGCATCTTCTCGGCCTAACTACTGTTAAGCATCTTCTTGGTTTAACTACGGTTAAACATCTTCTTGGTTTAACTACGGTTAAGAATCTTCTCGGCTTAACTACAGTTAAGCATCTTCTTGGCTTAACTTCGGTTAAGAATCTTCTCGGCTTAACTATGGTTAAGCATCTTCTCGGCTTAACTATAGTTAAGCATCTTCTTGGTTTAACTACGGTTAAACATCTTCTTGGTTTAACTTCGGTTAAGAATCTTCTCGGCTTAACTACAGTTAAGCATCTTCTTGGTTTAACTACGGTTAAACATCATCTCGGCTTAACTTCGGTTAAGCATTATCTTTGGATTTAGGCCGGGGTTTTCAACCCGGCCAACTTTAGTCTGATCTTGTGTGTTTCCTTTTTATCCTCTGGGATCTTAGATTTGCTCATTGTGCTCTTCTCTTCTCGGACTTAAGCTCCGAGATCTTATCTTCTTAGATCTGCTCACTCGGTTTGAGCTCTTCTTTTCTCGGACCTACTTATCTAGGCCGAGATCATGTCTTCTAGGATCCGGGATCTGGAGTCTGGGATCTACTCACTTAGGCTGAGCTCTCGTCTTCTCGGGCCTACTCATCTTGGCCAAGATGATGTCTTCTCGGATCGGGGATCTGGAATCCAGGATCTGCTCACTTAGGCTGAGCTCTTCTATACTTGAATGTCATCTCTTTGGGAGTGCTCATGCCCCCTGTCTTTGCATCCCTTCTGGAAGGGTCTTCATTCATCCGCAGGTATTTATTCTTCCATACCTGGAGGTCATCTTTGTTGTAGTATCCGCTTCGATCTGTTGTCTTTGATGCGTCACCTTCCTGGCCGGCGTCTTTCACTCCATGACTCTGGTCACGAGTTTTTGTGTTGCGGTTGTCCCCTTCAGCGTCGAGGTCGATAGATCTCCCACTCCCAGCAGGAGTGTTTGTCTTCAATCTGATCCTTCTGTCCGTCATTAGCCATCTATTCTTCTTTCTTTCCCACAGACGGCGCCAAATTGTGTGAGTGATTTTCCGACCACACTGCCCGCTTAGTAACCATTTGGAAACACTGGCGAGAATAGATGGCTTTGACCGACCAGAATGTAAATATAAGAATCATGGTGGTTTCGACCACCCGGGGGCACTCCGACGATCAAGTCAGTATATCTCTCAAAGATAATCAAGTGCTAAACTCACAAGCTTGAGTATAAAAAAGCATACCTTAGACCCATGGGGGTGCCTCTTATTTATAGCCAACTCAATTCCAGTCCCAATGAGAGCCTAACTCCAATGGACTCAGGATTACTGCTAATCTGGGACTCCCAGTGGGATTAGGATAAACTCTCTAAGAGTCTTATCTTTACCCAAACTGAAGTCTTCTCCATATCTAGGACTCTTGTCCATATCCAGGTTGAGTTCCCTCTTCATTCTAGGACTCTTGTCCCATATCCGCTTATCTCGGATTCCAATATCTTCGGAGATAACCTCGGCCTAGCCGAAATCACCTCGGCATCACGACCAGGACACGTGGCACCTCGGCTGACACGTCGGCGTCACCTTGCCACGTGTTGGTACTCAGAAAATATATCCCCACAATTATATATATATATATATATATAATATTATGCAAATTAGTGTTATATTATGCAAATGCTTGATAGTTAATTAAGAATATTCTTTAATCCGTTTAAAACTGTCTAAATCGCGATTTGAAATTGTCAATCCACCATTTGGTTTATACTTTTACTCACAAACTACCCAAACCGCATCGTGCACACCCTTAGTTGAGGGTAATGTTGATGGATGGAAATGATAGTTGGAGATGATTTCCAATAAAAGATGGTGGCTGAAGGTAGTTATCGTCACAAGGAGGTATTTTGTATTTGCATGAGGTAATGATTGACGGTGGTATACAGTGGTTGGAGATGGTGGCGTAAGGTGATTGGAGGTGGTAGCCAAAGTTGGTTTCCGCCAACAAGGTGCTTGGCGGTGATTAGAAGTGGTTGTTGATGGTGGCCGATGGTGTTGATTAATAAGTAGTGGCTGGAGGGGATGGGAGAAGGAAGAATAAGAGATATTTTTTTTTTTTTTTTTTTTTTCATTTTCTAAACAAGTAAACCCAACATTTTGTGGTTATAAATATTGTATTAAATTTTTTATAAACTATTTACAAGTTTTTGAATGCTTTTTGTGATTGTTTAATGCTTTCCATACATTAACATCAAAAGAGGGAGGCTAGGGTTCCAAAATTTGATGGGTCGTTGAACACACCAAAAATAAATCACTAAACTATACCAAATTCTTTTAGAATAATGGCAAGTCCAGATATCGATCCACATGGACAAATGTGAAATTTGATTAATTCAATCGCAAAATTCCTAAATTAATTTTGATTAAAAAGATAAGATTGATTTTATAACTAAACAACAATTAAATAAAATTGAAGAATTATATTGACAATTAAAATTAGGGTTGGAGATATTAATTTTCGAAAAAAATCCTAGGGTAGAGAATTCACCACTAACCACATGAATGAGACTTAACATCAGCCATCAATCGCAATCCGGTTTGAACTACTCAATATTTCACAACTACAAGTTTGAAATATTAATCAAGAGAGTTGTCGCATTCAACGTAGAAGCACGAATCATCTCGAGTAGTACGAGTCGTTTGCTCTAAACTATGTTAGCAAAACGACCTATCTCTCATAGCATGACTTATCTCGTACTTTGAATACAAACACAAAGAATACTAATGTATGGAAAGTATTAAACAATCATAGAGAGTAAAATGCTTAAAGAGATGAACGAAACAATTATTAAAACTTATAAATCGTCTATACATTCATTCAAACCAATTACAATTAAAGCTTATGAAAAATTCCATTACATGGCTAGGGTTTCATCGAAACCCTAGAAAAGAGGACTAGCCACTCATGGAGGAGTGAAAAGAGGAAGAAGA
This sequence comes from Camellia lanceoleosa, assembly GCA_025200525.1. Taxonomy (NCBI): domain Eukaryota; kingdom Viridiplantae; phylum Streptophyta; class Magnoliopsida; order Ericales; family Theaceae; genus Camellia; species Camellia lanceoleosa. The sequence goes on from CM045760.1 coordinate 41,855,795, forward strand.
TGAGGAAAAAACCCTCATGGAAGTGTCCTTTAAGCTTTGATTGAATATCCTCTCTTTGGAATCCTAGCCTCCCTCTATTTTGAATTAACTTTTCAAACCCTAGTTTTGGCTATTTTTCTGTCTTTTATTCGCAGCAAAACAGACCAAAAATTTCGTGCACGCGTCCTAGGTGGGCCGCTTTGCGCCATGTTAGCCGCTTGAGCGGTGGTGGGCCGCACTGCGAGGTCCTGGTGGCTCGGATTCTTCACCTCTTGCACGGAGGATCTGCTGCGTGCCCGCTTTTGATTGAATTTTCATATTTCCCAAATATGTACAAGTGCATGAAACACATCATCTCCACTAAATAAACAAAATTAAAAGACTAAAAATATAACTTAAGTGGCCTCAATGTGGTACCTTTCGGCCTACATCACACCCCCTAACTTACATTTTGTTAGTCCTCAAGCAAAACAAAAGAAAAAAGAAAAGTAAAATACTCTCAGCCATTTTCGTAGGGATCACGATTGCATTTAGCATATGCAACAAGCCTTTAAACTACAAGGTTACCCGAAGTGGACGAGTATAGTCTCGTGAGGGTTTTCAGAAATGATACCGACAAACATCAACATATTCATATCCGCTCAACAAAAATTAACCACACTACTCCACACAACAACCAACTTATATGCCACTACAGTATGATATTAAGACATGATGAGTCATTGAATACACAGTGGACAAATATGAAGGAATCTATTGAGCCAAAACCACAATTCAGTTTATACAAAAGTAAAGTCCCCTGTACTTGTGAATGCTAGTAAACACATCATTAGTACCCTCGGTGTAAAGTGCAATCTCCATATTAGTTAACTGTCCACTATAATAGCCCAGTGTAACTCATAATAACACTCAATATATACAGAAAAACTAAACTGTAGCAACCAAGATTCTCAATTTTTTTTTATTTTTTTTTTTTAAAGACTGTGCAATGTCCCGATCCATTAAGCTTTCTAGTCAACCCATGTAACAAGCATCGGGCCAATGTCTCCCAAACCAGACGGGTTTAAGGCACTAGGTGAAGAGACACCTCACGGGCTTAATAACTCGAAATAAAAGGCTACTTAATTCGAACAAGTCATTCTTATTTTTCCTTAACTGTGCAATGTCCAGGTCCCTTAAGCTTTCTAATTAACCCATGTAGCAAGTATTGGGCCAATGACTTCCAAACCAGACAGTTTTAGGGCACTAGGTGTAGAGAGACAGCTACGGGCTTAATAACTCGAGTTAAAGAGGCTACGAACCTAAAAAAGTCAAGTTTTTTTTTTTTTTTTTTTTTTTTTTTGAATCTTGGCTACTCATTTATTCTTTTCTGCAACCTTAACCATTATCAATGATGTACACCAGTGATTATAATAAAGAGGTCACTACTATGATAGTGTGTTCATGTGAATTAAGGTATACTCATGACAAGTGTACTAATACCACAAACACAAAGAACTATCCTAGTGCAAACATCATATGTGAGTATTTACCCAATAAACCCTTTTCATACAAGCCCACTATGTTCCCCAATTAACATATGCTCATATCATTACCATACTGGCACAAAGTAAACATTAAGTGAAGTGGTGCAATCAAGTGCAGCAAGTACAAACATGAATAGTTATTACAAATACCCTCACCCCTCAATTGGAATATAACATTGTCCTCAATGTAAGCAAGTAGACATTAGATAGTAAAATGAGAGAGATGATCTTACCAGACAGCATGGGCGCACATCCAGCGAGGCAAGGACACTCAAACACACTTTTGGAAGTTTGTTTGTTTATTTATTTATTTATTTTTGGTACAGTATAAAAGAGAAAGGAAAAGAAAATAAAACAAAACAAAATAAATAAGGAAAGAAAATAAAGGAAATATACAGAAATCACTAATGTGGATCTGGCGGTGGTGGTGGAAAATGCTACTCAAATAGGGGATGCATCAGTGTCCGAGTCTCGAACGCCTCATCATGAACCCTAGTGCCATGCTGATCGAACTGCCGATCAAACTGATCAAACTGATCAAAGCGCTGCCCATTCGAATCCCGGTATGCATAGAAGTCAGTGTGCAGAGAGGCAACTGACTGCTGATACCCATCAAATGCCGCCTGTGAATAATCCCGGTAAGCCTGGTAGTTGGTCCGGAGATCAACCATAGATTGCTGAAGGGTGGCTTGATTATCCAAAAGAGCCTGATATTGTGCCCTCGTCATACGGAACGGCGGTGGTGCGGCGGCGGGCTCGACTGGGGCTTCATTAGGATTGGCCGGAGCCTCGGGAAGGACTAGTGGAGGCGGCAGGCGAGCAATGGTTTGGCGGCAGTGGGTTTTTCCATAAAATGTGGGCGGCGGAAGCTGAACCTCGTTAGCCTGAAGTGGGTATGTGTCTTGGTCTTTGATGAGCGCAGTGATGAGGTTGGCAAAAGGGAGGCCCCATGTAGAACTGCCCCGGGTATTTAGTATTTTGACTTCATCAAGGATTCGATGCATCTGATTGTAGATCAAGGTAGGGATGTCAATCCAAAATCTGAAGTCAAATCGATGTAAGGCACGGAGGAAGTCCCCTCGCTGCTCTTCCTTGTGGCCAATAGGAATGACATTCCTTTTTAGTACCATATCGAGGAAGAGAAGGCGGCGTGGTAAATTAGCTCGCCGGATGCTCGTACGGTTGTCATTCTCCTAACGCCCCTCATAAAACTCAATCACCAGTGCCGGGACGGAGAGTTCCCGAGTGAATACCGGGAACTGTTCTGCATTGATAGGGTCTATGGAACAGTCGAGGACCTCAGCAATTGAAGCTGGAGTGACCACTAACTCCACTCCGTCAACAAGGGAGCAAAGAGCTCCCGGGGCCTCGTCACTGATGTACATATGTTGATAAAAGAGTCGCACAATGCGCAGGTATGCCGGTTCAGTGACGGTGCAGATGCCCAGAAGGCCCCGGTCTTGAAATTGTTGAATACTTCACGCAGTGGTTTGATGGCGACGAAAGAAGTCCACATCAAAGGATGTATCACATGCAACTGGTTTGGTGGCCCAAGCATCGGTTGGTATATCCCTGAATGCAATGTTGGCATTGCGAGGCCGTTTGGGAGCTCGGTGGGATGATGAAGCCATATCTGCACAAAATAGTTCAACCAACACAACCAAAAATGTAAAACCATTATATTAACACTCATCAAATATAGCATGTATGCATAAATCATTCAAAATCGCATCATTCTCACACCACCGAATTGATTGGTGTTTATTTAATTACAAACTCACAGTGGGACTACAAATATGAAATAAACAAGAAAATTAAATTAAATTAAACAATCTAAGTTAGTAAAAGAGAAGAAAATAAAATAAACTGAAGTAAAAATTCAAAAAATAAAATAAAATAAAATAAAAATTAAACTACTTAACAATAAAAATAAAAATAAAAATAAAATCACTAACTAAACAAGCAAAAAAAATAAAATAAATAAATAAAAATAAAAATAATCCACTAACTAATTGAACTAACAAGAATCACTAACAAAACAATTTAAACTAAACAAATAGAAAAAATCAAAATAAACTAAATTATTATTATTATTATTATAAACTTTATTTATGAGTTTTTTTTTTTTTGGCATGGACCGCACGTGCGACGATCGCCTTCTCCAGATCGTTGATTTTTTTATTTTTTTTTAAGGATGAATCATAGATCAACAATACACAAAAACAAAAACAAAACTCCACAAATTGACTCCTACATCCACAAATCTACACATAAAAAAGAAAAAATTACTTTGAAAAAGTGGAGAAAGAGAGAAAAAGAATGGAGATTCGCCGAAAAAAATGGTAGTCGCCGGAGATTCGTCGAACGGAGAGGGAAGTGATGCCGGCAGTGAGATGATGGTGGTGAAGAAGAAGAAAGAAGAAGAAAAGGGAAGAAAAAGAAAGAAGAAGAAGAAGAAAATGGTGGGTTTGTGGGGTTAAGAGAGAGAGAGAGAGAGAGAGAGAAATCTGAGAGTGATTGTGAGAGGGATTGTGTGTTAGGTATAGATGAGGTCAACTTTTTTCTTTTTATTTTTTTTATTTTTTGTTTTATTTTTTGTTTTTTAATATATATATATATATATATATAATTTCAACAAAATAAAAGAAGAATACATAAATATATATACACGATTTTTTTATTATGATTTTATTTATTTATTTATATTTATTTATTTATTTATTTATTTTTATTATTTTTTATATAAAATAACCAAACAAACATGAATAAACAAACCTTTTTTTTTATAATTGTTTTACATATATATATATAATTAAACAAAATACAGAAGAATATATAAATATATATACATGAATTTTTTTCTTTTTCTTTTTTTTTTTTGTGTTAGGCTGCTCATGCGCGACATGGGGCCGTTCGAGTGCCCAATTTGGCCCGCTCCTACGGCGTAAAGCAGTACCCCTTTGAGGTTTGGCCGCTCTTGCGGCAAGTCCTACCGCTCGTGTGGTCTGTCCTTTTCTTTTCTTTTCTTTTCTTTTTTTGTGTTGGGCCGCTCGTGCACCACATGGGGCCGCTCGAGCGCCCAATATGGGCCGCTCCTGCGGCAATAATGGGTCGCTCCTGCGGTGTGAAGCAGTACCCCTTTGGGGTTTGGCCGCTCGTGCAGCAAGCCCAATCGCTCGTGCAGTTTGTTTTTTTTTTTTTTGTTTTTTTTTTACACAAAGAAAATAAACTATGAAAGCATGCTTTTTGACAAACCTCAAAGCACAAGCTAGGAATGGTTTAATAGGACTAGGGCCACAAAACCATAAGCACCCTAGAACTAGCTTGAATACGACTGGAACCACAAAGCTATAAGCATTCCAGAGGGAACTTAAATATGACAAAAACCAGAAAGTTCTAAGCATTTTGAATGTGGTTGAATACTTGATTTCCCATAAACCATAAACCATAAAGCAGAAATCAAGGCCTTACCCAGGCTAACGAGGGTCCCTTCCACCCACACGCATGCAATGACCTTTTTCTACTACATTGCAACAGCATAGTTTAACAAAAACAAGAAGCACTCGCAAGCGTTCATGCTTCAAGAAAATGGAAAACTAACTCCCAGCACCTAACAAAAGGCACTAGAGTTATGGCATAAAGTTGCCACTTCAGAATCCCCTAGGTAATAAAACCCAGCGTAGTTTATAGCCTTCAGGCTACTGACCAAAAACAACAATTAACAAATACAACATTTTTTTTTAGTATAACTATATATAAATATATATATCTATATTTACAAAAGATTAAAGAAAAGAAAATAAAAACCAAGTACAACCCAAAGTATACTTAACCATTTCTACCTTCAATTGACATCCGAAATAAATATAGCATTTTAGAAAATATCGCAATGCCTACTAAAGATATAATTTTCACACGAAAACCACGGGTACTACTTTTCTCCCTAACTGTGTTTGTAACTTTCCCTACTCTCCAACAGCGTGACAGACTAGGTTGATTCGGTATCCAGAATCGAGGCACATAAAGCTACCTCAACCTATGGGGCTGCCATATAGAGTTCAAGCCGGGGTAGTTTTGAAGCAACCTCCACACCCCTGGGTATTTAAACCAGACTCTAGTCTCGGAATTTCCAAACCTTTGTGTTCTAGGCTCTGCCATTCGAACTCTAGTTTCTACCGTCTCAGTTGGTCTCCTAGGAACTCACTACAAACATGGTTAGGTGGCTATACCAGACCGTTAGGTGCCGTTCGGGCATGACTAACACCAAAGGAATTACACCTTTAGAGGATTTAAAGTCTCCTAGACGCAAATAAAGCACAACAAGAACAAAGAAAAACAGAATAGCATAGAAGGGAAATAAAGGAGAACAAGAAATCAATGTATCAATCATGGTAAAAAGGGTCCACCAAAGCAATGGACCCAATCATTTCCCCATTCCCAATCCCCCCTATATATGATTTAGTCTTTGGCCATTCACTTTGAAAGTGCGGCCATTCTTTGGATCTTGCACCTCAACGGCGCCATGAATAAATGCCTCAACAACCACAAAGGGGCCATCCCATCTTGATCTTAGCTTACCCGGAAAGAGTCTTAATTTTGAATTAAAAAGCCACACTTTTTGGCTGGGTTCAAAGGATTTTCTATTAATGTGCTTGTCATGGAATTCTTTAGTCCGAGCTTTAAAAACTCTCAAACTCTCATATGCATCATTCCGGATTTCCTCCAGCTCGTTGAGTTACAATTTCCGGTTGAGCCCAGCCGCGGCCATATCGAAGTTAAACTTCTTTATAGCCCACAATGTTCGGTGCTCAAGTTCAACCGGGAGATGGCAAGCTTTGCCAAACACCGCTCTATATGGTGACATCCCAATGGATGTCTTATAAGCAGTGCGGTAAGCCCATAATGCATCAAGTAACCGTTGTGACCAAACTTTCCTATCTGGCCTCACCGTTTTCTCTATTATATGCTTTACCTCCATATTTGAGACTTCTACTTGGCCACTAGTTTGAGGGTGGTATGGAGTGCCAACTTTATGAGTGATAGTGTATTTCTTGACTACCAACTCAAAGAACCGATTACAAAAATGCGTACCCTGATCACTTATTATGGCTCTAGGAAACCCAAAACGACTAAAGATGTTTTCATGCAAGAATTTGATTACAACTCTATGATCCTTTGTTCAGGTAGCTATCGCCTCCACCCACTTAGACACATAATCTACTGCCAAGAGAATATACTCAAACCCAAACGACGGGAAAGGTCCTATAAAATCAATCCCTGCAAACATCAAATATTTCTACCACAAGAATAGGGGACATTGGCATCATGTCACGTCGAGACATCGAACCCATTTGCTGATAGCGTAAACAAGTTCTACAAAATTGATGGGCATTTTTAAAAATTGTGGGCAAATAAAACTCGCACTGTAAAATCTTGGCGGCCGTTTTATGCCCACTAAAATGACCGACACATGCAGAAGAATAACAAAATGTAAGAATGCTATGCACCTCACTCTCCGGCACACACCGTTGGATCACTTGGTCAGAGCAATATTGAAAAGAATCGGTCTTTGTCTTGCTTAGACCAATTCTGCGGAAGTTGCCCAATGGCCAAGTAATTCACAATATGTGCAAACCACGGAGGGCTCGCTCGTGACAGCTCAAAGAGCTGTTCGTTCGGAAATAAATCATGCAAAATAAGAGGGTCACTAGTATACTCAACAAGGATTCGGGAGAGGTGATCCGCCACAACATTCTCAGATCCCTTCTTATCTCGGATCTCTAGGTTAAATTCCTGGAGCAACAAAATCCATCTAATTAACCTAGGTTTGATCTCTTTCTTTGATAGTAAATACCGCAAAGCGGCATGATCAGTGAAGACTATGACCTTAGAACCTAGGAGATAAGACCGGAATTTGTCTAAAGACAAAGACCACAACTAGCAACTCTTTCTCGATGGTAGTGTAATTCAATTGTGCATCCAAGAAATGCGACTAGCATAGTATATAGCAAATGATGCCTTATTGACCATTTGGCCCAACACAATCCCGACAGCATAATCGGAGGCATCACACATGATTTCAAAGGGAAACGACCAATCTGGTGATTTCATGATTGAGGCGGTGGTTAGGGCCATTCTTAGTGTTTCAAATGCCTTTAAGCATGCCTCATCAAAGATAAAATGTGCGTCCTTAACCAGTAAACTACACAAAGGACGTGATATCTTACTAAAGTCTTTGATGAACCTACGGAAAAAACCTGCTGTAGACACACCCGAACGTCGCAGAAATCCGCTTTGTTCATTGAACTGACTACTACAGTTCGGACTCAATGCCACGGTTCTGAATCTAGTCTCGCAAAGTGCAATGCAAGATCGATAAATCACCAAAGAGTCCAAATTCGGCAAATCGTTTTGGAAAATTGATTTTTGTAAAGAAGTGCCAAACATGGACTGCTTTGCCAGATACAGAGTCGCCACATAAATATTTTATTTTGGAGAATTTAGAAAACCCTGACTCATGCCTAAGGCCACGTGTCCGTCATCACCAAAGTTGCCTCGGCTCGGGAACTTGGGTACGAGAGGGGAAGGTCATGCAATGAGCACCCCTGCTCGCCCGATCAAAGATCGACCTGTACTAAGCATGATATCTTGTTTTTGACAACACATGTGTTCTTATTCCGGTTATTAGTCTAGAATTACTATGTGATGCGCACAGCATACAAGTATAGACTAGATCGCCTAAGTTAGAACAAAGCATTGCATATTCGTTTTGAAAACAGTTTGAAGTTTGCTACTCGTAAGTAGGTTAAATCGAGGATTTCAATGAATTGTTCCAATTCACAATCCAACCTTCACCCACAGGCATTCAGGCAATTTATATCACATAAGCAGTTAGCCTCATGGCAAGCATGCTATCATGGCAAACAATAACACACATGCAGTATGCTAAAGTGTAAAAGCTTACCTAGTACTCCAAGCCAAAACAATAGCTAGTTAGTAATCAATACATGATCCTAGCTATGTTAAGATGGCTAATGCAACACATGCAAAATGCAATTAGAAATAGGCTCGACTATTCTAAAATGGCATATGAGATGCAGCAATTGATACATGTATTCAACTTGGAATTGAAATACGATGCAGTTAGTATGATGCGCCGAGCCCAGTGCATATAAGACAGATGAATGAATGCACGCATGTGAAGCATAAGGATGCTAATTGAAAAATGACCTAGAACTAACCATCAAATGCGGGTAAGTAAAAGGGAGAAAGACGTGGGGTTGGAAGACATTCACACACACACGCACACTTATTACAAAATTCACCCTCTCGACAGAGGGTCCGAATAAATAATACAAACTAACTAATTAACTAACTAACAAGCTAATTAATTAATACACAACTAAATGAATAACTAGCTACAACTAATTATTACAAAACTTGATTAATTAACGAATTAACTAATTAAATTACAAAACCAAATGCTAAGCATTAAAATACGTAGACTAGGCTGCCTCGGCTTTGACTTGAAGAAGTTGAAGATACATGCTCGGTTGCCATCCCGAAAGCTCTCCAAATGCTCTTTAGAGGCTCTGTCTGCAAGGTGTCTTTGAGAACTAGCTGCTGGATCTTACCAAATCCATGTTGGGGAATGCACCAGTGACCTACCGACCATGAAAGGCTTCTGCCGACCCCACTGCCGACCAAGGATGTATTCTGCCGGCCAAAGATGAGGGGGGTGCCGGCCAACAATGAGAGGCTACCGGCCATTGGTGTGCTGTGACACCAAGCTACAGTAGAGCACAAAACAGAGGAAATGAAGAGTCTCCCAAGGATATGTACACACTATGCCACCCCATATCACCTCGAAACGTCAAGGGAGAGGCATAATCGAATCCAAGACCATCAATCACGCATCTCAATGCATGATTGCCAAAGATCCAACTTGTGCAATTCAATGCAAAATGAATGCACAAGAAAACACATAAATGCCTAGAACTCTATCATGCATCATCAAGAGCATCGGCGACCAAAAATTGAGGCACGTTTCATCACTTGAAGTATAAAACGTCCCTCGTTTTTCCATCTTTCGGATTAACACTTAATCCAAACAACAATGCAACACAAGCATGGCAAACATGCAACTCAAGCATGCAAACATGCAATATGACCTAAGCATGCAAACATGCAATGCACTATGAACAACCTAACAAGGCTAATGGCATGTACAATGCTAATGCAATATGAGCATGCAAGTATGCAATGTAACTCAAGCATGTAACAACAATACAATGGAACAAGCATGCAACAACATGCTATCTGTCAAGTATGCAACAACATGTCACAACATGCAATATACCAAGCATGCAAATGTCATGCAACTCAAGCATGCGATCATGATGCAATGTAACAATATTTGAACAACATGATAAATGGACTTAAACTAAAATGGACAGACCTCGGTCATGCCCATATCGATGGCCAATAGTGTTGGAATGATGGTATGAAAAGCACGAAAAGGCAAGGCAAACATGCATACCAAAGCGGCTCAAGGATTAAAAGCACAAAGATGCAACTCTTAAGAACACTTAAAGAGCGACAAGCATGGATATGTGACAGCATCATAAGTTCTAAAAACATGCATGGAATGGTGCCAAACCACCCTAGCAAGACAAACAAAGCATGCAAGAAAGCTTAAAGCTCAAAATTAGCAAAGGGACTTAAGCCATGGCTATACAAAGCAAGCCCCAAAGGGCCAAGGGCATCAAAAACAGTCCCAAGGCAGGTCAAGGTGAGACTAAAAACATACTTGAACCTAGCCAATACAAGCTAGAACAAAAGGCCAAAACAACATGCATACAAGGCTAGTAAGCAAGATTTGCACTACAAGTACATGAGCCACTCAAGAGACAACCAAACCAGCCTAAATCAGAGTTATGACATGTCAAATGATGATAAAAAAAACCTACTGAAATGGAGCCAATGCATGCTAGCAAGACATGCTACTTTGATAAGCCACAAATGGGATTACACTACACATACAAGAAGCATGCATAAAGTGACCAAACCAGCCATGGACAAAGTTAAGGTAGGTCCTAAAAGTCACAAAAAAAAGTGCCTGAACTAAGCCTCAATGTAACAAGCCCGCGGGGGACCTCACTACAGCTCGGACTCAATTTTTGTGTCACGGTTCTTAATCTCAAACCAAAGAGTCCAAATCTGGCAAATCGATTTTGAAAACATATTTTTTGAAAAGAAGTGCCAAACATGGACTGCTTTGCCAGATACAGAGTTGCCACCTAAATGTTTTATTTTTGGGAAAATTAAAACCACGACTCGGTGCCAAAGGCCACGTGTCGTCATCACCAAAGTTGCCTTGGCTCGGGAACTTAGATACGATTGGGGAAAGGTCACGTGAGCACCCTTCGCCGATCAAAGACCGGCCTCTACTAACCATGATATCTTACTTTGAAAACATTGTGTGCTCTTATTCCGGTTATTAGCCTAGGTTACTATGTGATGCTCGCAGCAAACAAGTATAGACTGAGTCGCCTGAATTAGAACAAAACACTTCATGTTTGCTTGTTTGAAAAATGGTTTGATGGTGCTACCCGTAGGTAGGCTAAGACGTGGTTTTGCCACCCTCGGGTGGGCTTAGAAAACATGATTTTGCCACTATCTAGTGGGCTTCAAACGAACATTTGATGAATTGTCCCACTCCAAGTAACCCAACCTCCACCCACAGGCACTCAGGCAGTTATATCACATAAGCAGTTAGCCTCATGGTAAGCATGCTATTCATGGTAGTCACTCACGCATGCAAGGATGCTAAAGCATAAAACTCACCGAGTACTCCAAGCCAAAAGCAAGCTCGTTAGAAATCCATGCATGATCCTAGATGCAGAAATTGCCTAATGCAACACATGCAAAGATGCAAACTATAGCGAGGCTCGGCTATTCTAAACATGGAATATGGAATCTTTGCGACTAACATGTATTCAACTTGGAATTGAAATACAAATGCGATTAGTATGATGCTTGTAGAGCTGGCGTGCAAAAGCAGATGAATGATGCAAACATGTTGTCATCTTGTATGCTAATTGAAATATGCCCTAATCTAACCATCATAACCGGTAAATAAAAGGGAAGAAAAGGTGGGGTTGGAAGACATACATCACACTCACCCACACTTATTACAATTATGCCCTCGCACGAGGGTCCAAATAAATATCTGATCCCGAATGAAATAATAATGCAGTCCAAATAATACGGTCCAAATAATGTACAAATTCCTAATTAATTTACAAATTAACTAAGAAAATAATAAAAGCGGCATGCAAGCCGGGGCGCCTATGATTACGATGAATGATGTATGTTTGGGTTGTCCTCGCGAAATCCTTTGGGATGCCCCAATTAGCCTCTGTTTTAGCTGTTCTTGAAATCTGCGCCAAGCCTCGAAAAGGCTAGCGATTCTTGATTTTCTTTTGAGAGAAGCGAGAAAGAGGCATAGCAATGTATTTCACAAATGTATGCATGTCTCCATCCTTGTGCCACCAATCACGCATCTCGATACATGATGGCGAAGAGCATTGCATAACTTGATATAGAATGAATGCATATGAACACTACAACAAAACCTAACTCCATCATGGATAATCCAGATGTCGGTGACTTGGGAATTGAGACACGTTCCGTCACTTTCAGTCTGGAATGCACCTCGTTTCCGTGCAGGCTAACTCCTATCCGAACACGATGCAACATGTATGACATGCATGAAATGCAACTAAGATACAATCTAACATACACAATGTTATGGAATGGCATATCGCTATACAAGGTAATACACAACCGAGCATACACAATGCTATGAATGAAATGGCACCGCAATGCAATAATGGGCTTACACCAACATGAGAGAGCCTCATCCACACTCACATAGGAGGCCATCATATGAAAACAAGACAACTCGAAATCGTGCGGCGTGCACGCAAACCGAGACGGACCCTCAAACACCGAAATGCCACTCTAATGAGACATGGCAAGACATGGAATATAGTATGCAAACATGCAAAAAACCAGTAGCAAAATGAGAGGTAAAACAGCCCCGAAACCCGGTAAAATGGAACCCGATGCGTGGAATGACTCCGAAACATGGATTTTGGTGCATGAAATGGCCTATAGCTATACAATGCATACATAATTTGAACATGAAATGAAAATACAGAAGCAAGGCAGCCATGAGAAAAACATTTTTACAGTTCAAAGCATGGCCAAACAGTAAGCACAAATAGGGCTAAAATGGCATACAAAAATGGCTCCACAAGGGAGGCAATGAAGCAAGTGGTAGATGCAAAGCCCAAAAAGAAAAAGAACCTTCTACAACACTGAAGACGGACCAAAAATATAATTTTTTTCAGTAGATGAAAATCCCCAAAAACGGATACAAACATGCTCAAAATGCAATGCAAGATTAAGGCCATAAGAGAGCTATAACATGAAGTACACAAAATATTCATCAAACAGCCAAAGACCCTCAATGAAACATGACAAGGGGGTCAAAAAATGGCCACTTTAAGATCTGATCATGGCCGAAAAACAGAAGCAAGATAAGCTAACAAATCATGCAAAAATGGGGACCAAAGAGGGGTAGAATGGCAAGTGATATATGGAGGTCCCCAAAAGTGTTGAGCCCTTCTTAAATGTTGAAGAGGGGCTCAAAATAGGCCTGTTTACAGTTTACATAAGGCCCCAAAATAGATCACACACAAGCTAAAAATATCATGCAAGAAAATGGCATTCAAGAGGGTATTGAAGCAAGTGCAACATGGGGGGCTCAAACAGTATTGAGCCCTTAATGAAACAAGAAAATGATCTCAAAAAAATGACCTTTTCAGTTTTGGTCAGAGCTCAAAACAGCAAGCAAAGAGGCTAGAAAAATGTTGCAAAATTGAGCTCAAAAGAGGGGAAATGATGCTTACCCTTGAAGACTACCCCTTGAATGCTTCTTGGCTTGAGAAGTGATGCCTCCTAGCTGCTGGAAAGCTCTCCAAGCTGTTAGAAATGGAGTAGTGGTGGTGGTGCTTGGTGGTGATGAAGAAATGAGGTGTAGGACTTAGGAATTTTTTTAAGGAAATGAGAGAGATAGAGGGAGATATGTATGTATAAGCTCCAAGCAAATTTTTCAACCCTCAAGACAGAGCTGGAGGCTCTGTTATGTAGACAAAAATGGGGGAGAAATGGAGGGAAAAAGTGAGGGGAAAATGGATCAAGTTTTCCCCCAAAAGTTGTCCCTCGGATACAGGTTTTTTTGGGGGAAAACAGATATACAGCTGGAATATACACATTACAAGGATCATGGCCGGCCGGCCACCCCCCATGGCTGGCCGGCCAAGGGTCAAAAATGGTCAAAAAGATTTTCTGGCCGGCCACCAGATATTGGTGTCCTCCCAGGTGCCCTCAACACAACCCTGTGGTTCAAAACTGGAGGAAGTGAAACAGGAAAGAGAACAAGCCATTTTTCAAAGGGGTTCAAAAGGGTCAGGTGGAATTACTAGCCAGCCACCAACTTTTAGTGTCCTCCCATGTGTGTACAACACAAATATGTGGGTTAGGATTGAAGAAAGTGACCCTAGGGTGGTCAACATTGGCTTGGAAGTGAGAAAAACGGGCGTCGGAGGGCGACGGAGGAATATAACTGGTTGCTAAAACAATTGCTGGCCTCCCACCCTTCATGACCTTCTGGTGATAAAAGCAAGGTACACCAAAAATGAGCGAAAGCCGATGCAAAATGAATGTTGGGGCCAAAAGCCTTGATTCGGGGCCAGCACTGTCGAGCCTTTGGGAGTGGCGTTTGACCCCGAAGTTTATCACTCAAAGCACAGTGTGCCTCGAAAGGGAGTAAATAGGATGTAAGCCAAAAACCGGGGCAATTGGAGATGGTTAGGCGGTCCCGAACCGAGGTACCGACTGGCTCAAACCGGCAAGACTCCGAAATGGGAAAAATGGCCTCTGACCACGAAATGTAGCCCACGGTCCTTTGAGAGATGGTCTCTGAGACCTCTCTCTCCCTTCAGAAGAAAGCGAGAAAATTGAGTCTGGTTATGGCCGAGGCAAAACACGAAAAGAGCGGAAGTCCGGATGCAAGGCTCATGGCGAGACTCGAGACTTGAATGAGCACAATATGCAACATCACCGGCGCTCAATCGGTGGCGTCGATCTTAAGGTCGGTCAAAAATGGGGTGTCTCTGATTGCCCTCTTTGACAAAACTTCGGAAGTCGAAATGATGGGAGTGAATGTCAAAGCCCGAGCGACCCATTTTGACAAGGCGAAGACTTGGACAATCATACAACATGAGCAGAGATATGCCCATGAGCGTGCCATAAGCAAGGGGCAAAATGCAAAGCGATATACCTGAGCGGAGGTACCTTAATGATCATGCAAATGACAAAAGTAATGAAGCAAGTATTAGCGAATAGATGTAGCAGTTTTAAGCAAGAATGCAAAGCAACAACTAAATTTCATGCATTTAGAAATGCGAGAATTATTCAATTCGTCGCGTCTCCTACGGAGAAGATCGATACTGCTGCGATTAAATGCAGTCGCACCATCTCAAATGAACCGTACATACAATATGTCGTGCAAAAGAGAGAAATTCAACAAGCACAATATGCTAACAACATATATTCAATGTGATTAGAAAGTTTGACACACGCAGTCTTGCGTGATGAATTCATCAATGCGAGAAAAGAACATGCGTGACAATGCATGCTCAAGCCTGAAGGTATGGCAATATCAAGAAATGTGCATAATAATGCAAGTATGCTCATGAGAATGCAAGTTATGTGCATGATAGTGCAAAACGAGCATAAATCAAGGTGCCGTTTGTTCTGAAATAACGAGCAAGAAGCAGCGTTTGTGAAGGCGACTCGATCGCGGTCTCCGGTTCACTTCCCGGAGAGGTTACAACACATTCAAAAAGGATGCATTTTGATTTCAATGAATAATGATGAGACACATGTCAGAACTTGAAGCTGAAGTTTCGGCGGAGCAATTTTGCGACAGAAAATGCACTTTTCTTGAACTTTTTCAGGTCCTGAGAACTCCAATCTTCCTCAAAATTTGCAGAGAGCTAGGTGAGCATGTGAGGGATACCACCAGCCAGTTATTTTCCCAAGGGGAGGCCACCGGCCACTTTTCAAAAAGAGAATGGCCGGCCAGCCAGAAAAGGTGGCCGGCCGGCCACCTGCCCAAATCTGCGGGCAAATTGGTCTTTTCACCTTCTTTTCTTTATATTCTCTCACCCAAACATTTTGAGCTCATAACCTCAGCCACGAAATCTTCTCCTCTTGCTTCCCAAACCATTTTCTCCCTCAGATCTGAGCTCTATCTGGCGTTTCTATGCCCGCATAAGTTGTTTTCGCGAAAACATTCAGTTTCAAGCACTTTGAACCGATTAAATTTTGATTTCGGTGCTTCTTTTCTCATTTTCACCACTTGAGGTAAGTTTGTCTCAATATTTGGAAGATTTTCTCAGGAGTTGACTTTTGTTGACTTTTTCATTTCCCGAGAGTTGACTTTTGTTGACTTTTTCCCATTTTGGCTCATTTTTGCTCATTTTTGCTCCTTTTGCAGATTTTTCGAAATTGTCGGTAATTTTCCTCATGGTGGAGGCCCTCCAGGTGCCGGGGATGATTTTGATGTCATGACTCTGCCTCCGAGGGTTCGACCTTTCATTCGAGAGTCGCCCATGCCGCCACGTTCTTCATGGCCGTTTTTCGTCACTTCACTGACTTTAATGATCGAGCACCCGGAGATCTGCTTCTGCAGGAGCCAGAGCATCACCTCTCCCACGAGGCACGAGAGGTATTTTACTTCATTTTCTGCATTTTTCGTGCATTTCGTGCCTTTGCCATGCTTGAACACACAATTTAGCCTATGACATAGTACTTTGTTTGCATCTTGAACATGTGGCTTAAACACTTGAATTTCTGAACACTCGGCTCATTAATTGATTATGAACGCACGACACACATTAGTTAAGAAGTGAACACACGGCTCAAACACTGATTTGTCGAACACATAGCCCGAATTTGAAGGTGAACACACAGCATACACTGACTAAGAGTAGAACATGCAGCCCTAACTCAGTTTTACGAACACACATTAAATTGAAGGTGAACCGCATACACACACTGATTTGGATTTGAACACACTGACCCAAATTGATAGTGAACACACGGCCCACACTAATTTAGAGTAGAACCATTGACCAAACTCGATTTTACGAACACAGCTCAAATTGATGGTGAACACCACGGCACACCTTGATTGGGATTTGAACACAGCCCAAACATTGATTCTCTGAACACCTGACCCAAATTGATGGTGAACACACGCCCTTGATTGAGAGTAGAACACGCGTAAACTCGATTTTCTAACACCTGGCTCAAATTGATGGTGAACATATGGCACACTGCTTGATTGAGAGTAGAACACGCAGCCCTAACTCAGATTTTCTGAACACACAGCCCAAATTGAAGGTGAACACGCAGCACACACTGATTGAGGATAGAACATGCAGCCTTAACTCAGATTTTCTGAACACACAGCCCAAATTGAAGGGGAACACGCAGCACACACTGATTGAGGATAGAATATGTAGCCCTAACTCAGATTTTCTAAACACACAGCCCAAATTGAAGGTGAACACGCAGCACACACTGATTGAGAATAGAACACGCGGCCCTAACTCAGATTTTCTGAACACACAGCCCAAATTGAAGGTGAACACGCAGTACACACTAATTGAGAATAGAACACGCGGCCCTACTTTACTTCGCACACAACTTATTCATTTTATTTGCACACAGCTCATTTATTTCATTTGCACACAGCTCATTCATTTCATTTGCACACAGCTCATTCATTTCATTTGCACACAGCTCATTCATTATGAATGCAGGTTGGTTCTCGCACCGTGGGAGGATATGGCTCCACCACTGCTAGAGAGTGGTATGCTGAGCTCCCGGAGGCTGTCCGGGATTTAGTTGATTTAGTTGATTTGGCAGGGTTCGGGGCCTTCTGCATGGGGTTATCGCATTGTCTTGCCAGGAGGACACTGTTGGCAGGTTTAGTGGAGAGATGGTGGGACACCACCAACTCCTTCCACTTTTCCGCCACTGGGGAATTAACTATGACCACGCTGGATTTTGCTGTACTGACCGGCCTGGACATAGGAGGTTGGCCCATTCCTTACGACGAGGATATGGGCAAATGGGAGGCCGCTTGGATACATCTGCTGGGGGCCCGCTTTGTGGATAGAGCTTCAAGGAGAGTCAGATACACTGGTTCTCTTCCCATTTTAGGAGGGAGGATGGAGCAGGACTCTGAGGCGGAGCAGTATGCCCGTGGTTTTCTTATGTTCCTCTTCGGGACTACTCTGTTCGCCGATAGAGGGAACACGGTTGGGCTATATCTGTTGAGCGCTCTGGTGGACCTGTCATAGGTCGGACGGTACAACTGGGGTGGTGCCGGCCTGGCTACCCTTTACTGCTACATGAGCGCGACCTCCCGCGGGCAGGGAGACTTACTTGGCGGTTATTGGAGAGCCTCTGAGGTACTTTCTGTCCTCTTGATTTACATTTCTGCTCCTCATTACTTGTACATTGCACACACAACGCACTTTACGCTCTGTATCTTGCCCTCAGCACTTTGTATTTACATTCTGCACTACTTTCCTCAGTTATGGGTCTACGTATATTTCCCGACGTTAGCCCCAGAGTTGGTGGTGGCAGGGCCCCTCATGACCCCGTACTCGCTGGTATTCGAGGGCTAACACCGGCCGAGACCCCGAGAGACTCTCTTTTATCTCTGGCGATATTTTGACCTTTGTCTGTGGACAGAGGTATTTCGGAACTCTCAGTTCCTTCCGTTTTCATCTTTGATCTGCCCTGTATATTCCCGATTTCTGATTGGTTTATGCACTGGTTATCTGCAGATTACATGGCAGCCCTGGGCGCCCTTGGGTGATGGTCTCCGATTTCAGTATGCTGGAGGATCGGGCACCTCCCAGTACAGGATCCTGCTTGAAGGACCAGTTGGTAGAGCATGGTTTCTAGGGGAACGCTTTTTGCGTCAGGTATGGAGGTACACTTCTCAGGATCCTCCCGCAGCACCTCCAGCCAGTATGCGGACTGTTGATAGGCTCTCTACCCAGGATGTCGTTAGTGCTATGCTGGGTACTGATGCTTTGCTACATCTCGAGGAGGGGGACTATGCCACTTATCGCTACGTATATCTGATGCCTCCCTTGACGGGAGTGCGTACCGTCCTTGAGGCCCTTTGGTGCACCATCTTGAGTCGGGCTCGTGCTCTGAGATATCCTTCCTCCGGCCGAAGTACGTCTAGAGGTGGGGGTGGGTCGATTCCCCCAATCCCTCCGACTCTTCATCATCCTGGGTGGCCAGACATGCTGACCGAGTTGACGAGTTGGCGATTTGGGACTCCTTACCAGGTCTCGTTGGAGCCTCCTTTTCCTGACCATAGATATGTCAGAGATCCTGACTCACCACTGGTATGCTTTACAGCTTTGATTTATCAGTCGGATACTTGGACATTCATTCCTTTACTGATAGTTTTGCATTTGTATCTGACCTCTTGTTGAGTCGTGGATGAGATGCTTGGAATCTTGGCCACATTTGAGGGCATGATCTTGTGGAGGGAGGCACAGCTGGCCATTATGGGTGTGCAGGTACTGTTCATCTTTCCTGCATTTATCATATTTCCTGATGACACGCTGGTTTTGAACATTCTACTGCGTTGATAGGCCACTTGTAGAGCACATCTGACACACACCTCACTTACGTGCTGTATCTGCATCAGATTTTCATATTTGAGTGATGTATTGAACTCTTCACTTTCGGATGCCTCCTGTGTATGCTCATGTGGGCAGACCACGGGCCTTCTCGAGGTCGATCGTCTGGATCTTTTGAGGTGTTGGGCCATCTGGGCCCTTCGAGGCTGGGCCATCCGGGCCTTTGCGGGAGTTGGGCCATCTAGGCCTTTCAGGAGCTCGAGGAGGGTCCTCTCATGACCTTGAGGCACATGTTATAGGCGGGCCGATGAGGAGGAGGAGGAGGAGGTTGCGGACTTTCGATCGAGACATCTGGCGAGGAGGACTCTAGTCTTGGTTAGAGTGGAGGCGGTGAGGATCTGAGGATGGCAGCTCGGCCGGATGATGATGGTGTTGCGAGGTTGTCCTGAGAAGAGGATGAGGAGGGCCTCTCATTCCGCTCGAGGGCATTGATGTTCTTGTTTCTGCTTTATTTTCCTTTTTGCTAGTAGTTTGTAGCACTTTGCATATTGTTAGGCAGTTTTATTTTCTGTAAAACTTGTACCTTTGTTTGTTGTAAAACATAATGGAATGAAACGGCTTTTGAAAAGGTGTTTGTATTTTAAACTTTTAGCATCGTATCGCATCATTTTATTTTGCACAAAAATGAGATCGAATGGAAATGTGCACTGTGTATCTACCGGGTCAAGTAATGAACCGGGCAACACATCAAACAACTCGACTCACCAGAAATAACGAGAATCTTAGCAAGTTTACAACTCGATAAGCAAAATACAACAATGTTAACGACTCGATAAACAAGACTTAACAAAATTGCATAAAGAAAGAGTACCAACTCAAAACACAAAAAATCTGACTCGACAAAACTTACAACTCGATAAACAAAAGCGATAACTCGATAAGCAAAACAACAACTTCGATAAGCAAAACTACAACTCGATAAGCAAAGCGTGCCAGACGATACGGGTGATGGAGCGCATCCAAAGCGAGAGAAATGGAGGCCTTTGACATTCGATGCATCGAAATGCCTCGAACTTCCTTGGGAGGCAAAAGCAGGACCAATGGCACACATTGGAGCATGGCGACTACATTTTGGAGTTGGCCGCCAGCTTTGCATTTTGAAGAGCCATAGGTTGTCGGTAGGCGATTTTTGAGTCAAGGTGGCGGCCTACTAGAATAGGTAAGCCGGCGACCACTTTTCCTGCAACCCACGATTGACACTTGTCCTTGATTAGTGTTTAGCTCCTATAAAAGCTCTAACTTTGGAACTCATTCATTTCATCCTTTGTTTTGCACAAAAGTGGAGGCATTTCTCGTAGAAAATCTCACATCTTGGATCTCTTCTTTAGATGGCTCGGAAAAGTTGAACTTAGGGTTTTGGCGAATGCACTATTCACGTTGGGCGGACTCCTTGCACCTTCCTTTCCTCCATCTTTGCGGTGAGGTTTTGGAACCTAGTGGCGCCGTCTTTAGCCGGAGGGCAAGAGGTATGTCCCACTTTTGAAGATTTTCAAGTCTTGATGGAGTATGAGCGTTGAAGAGATCTTGCCTCGATCTCGTTTGTACGCCCAAGCTTTAGGGCGGATGTGTGGACTCACCGCGTATGACGCTCGATCTCTGACCTCTAATGGGGAGCTAGATATCCTTGGTTTAATTAATCGTTTTTCCGATGTCGGCGACCGCAGCGACCATCATTGGCAAGGTTTCCGACAACATGCCCTCTGCTTGTGCATGCTATCTCATTTTCTGTTTGTCTCGGGCTCCGGAGGAATAGCATCCGTTGATTGAAGTCGTTCAAGGCTTGAAGGAAGGAAGAGTTGTATTGCTATGGCATTGGCCGAAACACTGATGGGCTTGGATGCTTTCTACCGCCGGGAGACAACTAGATTTGCAGGGAGTCCACTACTGCTGCAGGTAATGTTTCCCACCCAAGCTCACATATGTATTTGCTCACGTCACTCGGCCCTCAGGCTCGGTTTTTCTCACAGAACCCTCATCTTACTTTTCTCTCATCGCACATCTCTCTATTCTTTATTCTCTAATTTTTATCCCTCCCGGATATGGTTGATGGATAAATTGCAAGTTGTGGACTCTTGCCCTGCTTACTCAGCCCGCGGCTATTTCTTTCGACAACGCCTAGTCGACGCCCTTGATGAGGGATGGTGGTTTGAATGGATGTGCAATTTGTCTGCTGATCTCATTGCTTGGCGCTGTCCTTAGCTTCACCTTCCGGCGATGAGCTATAGCATGTTCCAGGATATTGGGATCCGGTTGATCGGCTTGACTCACTGCGTATTCTATTTCCCATTTCGTATTCTGTGCCAGTTCGACCATGATCAGACTTGCCCTCCGGAGGGGATTGAGTACCTGGTCGCTTTCTCGGTCCGAGGTGCACACCTTGCCCGACATACTACGGCCTGGAGGACTATAGAGCTCCTGCCCCCCGCCCCTATTTTCAGTTGCACTTTATCTAATGAGTGCTGGGATTGGCTCAATGAGGAGGCATAGATTGGGCCTAGGTTGGCATCAGAGGCTTCAACCAGCTCTGGAAGGGGGTGTAGGGACACCTGACTTGACTATGCCGGTTATTGCTTTACTAGTACTTTCAAGTTTTCATTATGAGTGTAATAAAAAGCAACTTCAATTGTATGCAAGAGCAAGAGAACTCTATTTTGAAATCAATGAAATTAAAGGTTGTGGTACTGAAAATTTTCCGCTTTGGTCCAAAAATGGTCTTAGTTGTGAAAAGATTAATTTGAACAAAGTCAACTTTTATTAAACTTTTCAAAACTATTTTCGATATGGATCAGAACTGGACACGCCTGAGATCTGTCACTGAGATGCACAACCCCGGATCCTAGCAACTGGAAAGTTGCCCCTAGTCTGAATAGTGCCTCGGCAATTCATGGCAATGGAAAGTTGCCCCTAGTCTGAATAGCACTGTACCGGAGATCACGATAAATGCTGATGAATAGGGATGATTGAGATGATCAAATGGACAAAGTTGATCGGGGAAAAGATTGTGGCTGAACTTCAAGATGAAGCTACCTACGTATCCCAAAGATGGGAATCAAGCCTTATGTAGTTCAGGCTTAGGTTCACTCGGGTATTTTCACTCTTCTTTTGCGCTCTAACTTTTGCCAAGGTTGCCCTTTGCAGGTTTTCAACCTTGCAAGCTCAGTTTTTCTAATTTCAAATTTTCTATGCTCTGAATTTTGCCTAGGTCGCCCTTTCGGGTTTTCGGCCTAGCGAGCCTCTCAGGGGTAGTATTTCTTCAACTTGTCCATGTTGATCGGTTGGGAAAACTCTAAGCCATCTAGATCCATCAAAACCACAGCTCCACCTGACCAGATTGACTTGATGATGTAGGGACCAATCCAATTGGAGTGCGAACTTGCCCTTATGGAGTGCGTGGATGGGAGCTCGGTTGTCTTTGAGCACCAAATCTCCTTCCTTTAAATTCCTGGACTTAACCTTCTTGTTGAAAGCCTGGGCAATTCTGCGTTGATAACCTTGGACGTGGTACAGTGCTTTCAGCCTTCTTTCATCGAAGAGCATGAGTTCCTCAAATCTGCTCTGCTACTAATCCGCTTCGGCTATCTGACACTCAGCCAATACTCGTAATGACGAGACCTCAATCTTAATAGGCAAAACGGCCTCCATCCCATAAACCAATGAGTACGGAGTCGCCCCAGTAGAAGTTATGATTGAAGTCCGGTAGCCCCACAGAGCGAACGGCGGCTTATCTGGCCAGTCCAGGTAGGTTTCCACCATCTTCTGTAGTATGCGCTTGATATTCTTGTTGGCGGCCTCAACTGCTCCATTGGTTTGCGGCCGGTAGGTAAACGACTTATGAAAAGCCACATTGTATTTCTCCAACAAATCAATCACCTCCTTCTTGAAGTGGGAACCATTGTCTGAAATTATTTTGTTTGGGACCCCGTAGCGATAGATGATGTTGTTTCTGATAAATTTTGCGACGTACGAAGCCTTCAACACCGTATAAGATTGGGCCTCAACCCGCTTTGTGAAATAATCTATTGCTACGAAGATGAACTCATGCCCATTTGACCCCTTGGTAATGTGGCTCCGATTACATCAATTCCCCGGTGAAAATGGCCATGGCGAAGTCATGTTATGCTGACTTTGTGGCGGAATGTTCATGCGATTTGCATGAATCTGACATTTGTGACATCGCCGGACGAAACCAATACAATCATCCTCCATGATGGACTAGTAATAACCCTGTCTGAGGATCTTTCGTGCCAACATTACCCCATTCATGTGCGCACCACATTCTCCCCCGTGGATGGCTTCCATCAGACGCTTTGACTCTTCGGCATCAATGCACAGTTTATGCATTCCCAGATGACCCCGTTTATATAGTTTACCCCCGCAGATGATGAACTGAACTGCCATTCTCCTGATTGCCCTTTTGTCTTTGGCATTTACCCCTGGCGGGTATGCTTCTTTCTCCAAGAAATTCCAGATGTCGTAATACCAGGGGTGTTCGTCCTGAACTTCATCTATGGCTGCAATCGACTCATAGACAGGTGCAAATTTCTGGTCAATGATGACTGGACACATTCGGACTCCACACGGGATGTCTCTCATAGAAGATAGAGTTGCTAAAGAATCTGTGAACCTGTTGTTCCCTCTTAGTAGATGAGTAAAACTTAGCTTCTCAAACCAAGGAATCAGCAAATCCAAGGTCTGGTGATACATCATCATCTTTTCCTCTTTCACTTTCCAGTCTCCTTTAGCTTGAGACACAACAAGGTTCGAGTCCCCAATGACGTCCAACCGTCTTGCCCCTAGTTCCAGGGCTGCTTCTAGACCAGCGATGCATGCCTCATATTCTGCTTCATTGTTCAAGACTTTGAATCGGAGTTTGAAGGTGAGAGGGATACGGGAATTGTTGGCTGCTATCAGCAACACTCATATCCCATACCCATGTTGATTTGACGCTTTGTCAAAGTACATCGTCCAAGTTTCATCGTCGATGTGCAGAATTGATTCATCAGGGAGCAGTACTCAAGCTGCTTCATCCCTCTCACCCGGGTGGTCGGCAAGGAACTCTGCCACTGCTCTTCCTTTCACTGACTTGCGTGTCACGTACGTGAGATCAAATTTGGAGAGCTATAGCAACCAACGAGCTAGCCTACCTGTAAGTGCTGGTTTCTCGAAAAGATATTTGATGGGATCAAGTCGTGAAACCAACATTACAGTGAGCTAACGGTGGTGCCACTTTCGGTAGCCCATACCAAAGCTAAGCAAGCCTTTTCCAGCGGGGTATATCGGGTCTCATACTCCAGTATCTTCTTGCTGAGATAGTAGATGGCTCTCTCCACCTTGTCTTCTGATTCTTGTGCAAGCATCTGACCCATCGTGGTCTCGATCAGCTTGTGATACAAAATCAACGGTTTTCCTGGTTCTAGTGGCGATAAAACAGGCGGGTTCTGTAGATATTCTTTAATCTGTTCAAATGCAGCTTGGCATCGGCCGTCCCATTGGAACTTCTTTCCTTTCTTCAGGAGACCAAAAAGTGGTTCACAAGTTAAGGTTAATTTTGAAATAAACCGTCTTATGAATTGCACTTTACCCAGAAAGCCTCGCACCTCCTTTTCAGTCCTTGGTGGTGGCATTTCTAAGATGGCCTTGATTTTGGAAGGGTCGACCTCGATGCCCCTTTGTGTAATCAGAAACCCTAGCATTTTTCCCGCTGTAACACCAAATGTACATTTTTGAGGGTTCAACCACAACCGGAATTCCCTGATCCTTTGGAAAAACTTGTGCAAGGCAGTGTAGTGGCCCTCTCTTTCTTTGGACTTGACAATCATGTCATCCACATACACCTCAACCTCTTTGTGGATCATATCATGTAGTATTGTGGTCGCGGCCCGTTGATAAGTAGCTCCAGCGTTCTTCAACCCAAACGGCATTACCATGCGATATGTCCCCATGGGGTGGTGAATCTGATCTTTTCTGTCTTCTGGTGCCATTACTATCTGGTTGTAGCCTGAGAAGCCATCCATAAATGAGAGCAAAGCATGCCCTGCTGTGAAATCTACCAACTCATCGATGTGCGGCAAGGGAAAGTCGTCCTTCGGACTAGCTCTGTTCAAATCCCTGAAGTCCACACACACCTGGATCCTGCCATCTTTCTTCGGCATCGGAACAATGTTGGCCAACCAAGTCGGATATTCAGATACCAGCAGGAAGCCTGCGTCGATTTGCTTGGTGACCCCTTCCTTAATCTTGAGAGCCCAGTCCGGGCGGATCCTTCTGAGTTTCTGCTTGACAGGTCGGGCCTCGGGGTCAAGGGGGATCTGATGCTGTACAATCTCAGGATCGATTCCAGGCTTCATAGGACCACGCGAAAACATCTTTGAAATCTTTTAATAAAGCGACTAAGCGCTCGCGTTCCTCCGAAGACAACGTGGACCCGATCTGGACCAGCCGTGGGTCCTCCTCAGTACCAATGTTCACGGTAATGATTTCATCCATTAATGGTTTAACAAATCTCTCTTGCTCTTGCTCAATTAAACGTTGTAAAACCGGAGGAACTTCGTCCTCGTCATTTTCATCAAAGTTTTGAAAGTCTGAATTAATGCAATAAATCAAGGGCACAGAAAAGTACTCGGAAACCACAGATATTTCATTCTCCTTAGGCACATCCAAATCGTCCGATTCATTTACAACAGACTCAAATGAAAAGGAAAAAGACGACCAAGACAGGACTGTGGCATCCGGGTTAACATCCCCAAGAGTACCAGACTTCGGACTTCGGTCGGTGGAGCTTGATTCAACTCATAGGACTCGGTGGAATCGATTAGGCTCACTACGACCCGTCTTTGGACAAAAATCCTCCTCATATTGCCAAATGAGAGAGAGGGTCGATAGATCATCAAGATAGGCTGTTTGGTTGGCTCATGACCGTTTCATCCCCAATCATGGAAACCACGAAGTTATCCCCCAAGCACTTATGGTCGATCGAAGGATCAGAAAGTAGACATGCTACCCCATTTCGTGCCCTCGGGATCCTTTGCTTTACACTATTGTTGACCCGGTGATGGAGTGCATGCTGCTCTGTGTAGCGTCATCCCCGGATAGTTGCAGGTCAAAGAAGATCTCAAAGCCTGGCACGCGCTTCTTCTCCGCATTTAGCCATGGCTCTGGGAAGCCGCAAAATGGAAAATCCTCCTCCTCCCGGACGAAGCGTCCGTTTAGGGTACCCTGGATGGGCCTGTGCATTAACTCAAAAGGCTTTCCAGCCTGGTTTGCTCTGGCCCTTCCGGCCATTTCTTTTCCCTTCCTCACCCAGTCCTCTTTGGTGGGCAGATAACCCAAGCCAAAGGTATGAGGATTGTGTAGCACTTCGGCCAGTGCTGCAATGCCTTTCCGGCCGCTTCTTTCTAATCCCATCCCGGGGATGTGTTGTAGCTTGTTCATGAGGTAGACGGATTGAGCACTGACGTACACACCTTCATTCACAACCATAATATTCTGCACCACCCGGGCCTCAGCCAAAGTGAACCCCGATAACACATCCTCCGTGCCATGTTCGATCTCTAGAACTGGTGTAGACACTTCCGGCAGCGGATGGATAGATGAATTTCCGAAGACAATAGCCACCCCCTTCCCATGAGGGTACTTCAACATTTGATGTAAAGTGGAAGAGACTGCCTTTACTTGGTGCAACCACGGTCGCCCCAAGAGTAAGTTGAAGGTTGCGGGAACGTCCAAGACATGAAATTCGATGTTGTGTTGTCCTGGACCAACACATGCAGATCTTGGCGATCCCCATCACTTCTCTGCTAGTATTATCATATGCTCTGATCACTTGAGTAGTCAGCACGAAGTCTGCGGGCTTCAACCCGATTGCATATGTTGTTCTGGCTGGGCAGACATTGATGGCAGACCCGGTATCAACAAGTACCACCGGTATCCACTTGTCTCTACATTCCACGGAAACATAGAGGGGTTTGTTATGATTTATGCCCTCAGGCGGTAGTTCTTTGTCTGAAAAGGTTAATGCCGGGGAACCTCCTCCCGAAAAAACCATGAACCAATTTGCTCTGGTGTAGTATCTATAGAGAGTTTGGCCTTATCCATAGCAGATAGGACAGCCTGCCTGTGTACTCGCGACGCCATAAGCAGTCCCTAGATGAAGATGTCTACTTGTATCTTCTTCAGTTGCTTGAGCACAGCTTCTTCTTCAATTTGTTTCTCCTTCTGTTTCTCTGCTTCTTTGTCTTTCCCTGATGCCTCAGGTTGGTCTAAGTGCTGGGGCTTGAAATATCGCCCACTCCTTGTCATATGAGCGATCTCGTCAACATACCAAGTATCATCTGGTTGGTTGCTTCCCCAATCCTCATCTGTGTGGGCAAGACATAAGTCATCGTCTTCCCACCACATTCCGTCGGCGGTAAGACACTGTCGGCTCGATATGATCGTACTCATGACACCTTGATCCTCGTGCCCGCGGCATTTTACATTCTGTGCACACAGCACTCTCGACCCCTACATGGGCCTTAGCTTTTCTGATTCTCTCGAAATTCTCAAATCTTTGTTGTTCCAACTGCGTCAGTACAGCTGGTGGTTCAATACTCCCTGCATTTACAATCCCCAAATTCTGAGCGAAATTCTTCGTGCCGGCGCTCTCCGGCGGTGTGTTCTGACTCTCGGCCCTTTCGGCCACCACTGATACTCTTGCCCCTGTCGGGCCCTGTTTTGATTGAAATTCTACAACGTCTGGCTGATTATCTAACCATCCGGTAACTTCTGCCGACTCCTCATAGTCAAACTAGTTGATTATTGTATCCCCTAATTCTTGGTCACTGAAGAACTGGAGGTTGGCAAGGTCCTCTCCTACAGCTGTTAGATCATTTGTTCCCCGTTCAAATCTGTCCCCCTGAATTACACATAACTCTGCTTTTTCTGGCAGCCCTATACTCAACTCAGACTAGCCCACTGACTGGATGTATTCACTCGGATCATAGGCTCCTTCAGCAAGATCCCTAGACTGTTCAATCTCAGACTCAACAACCCCGCTTTCCTCTGAAACCTGCCCTGTCCCATCTTCGGTGGTCACCACCACTGGCTTAGATTGGGTTGTGGAGATGTCCATCATGCACAAGTCGGTCTGACATGAAGGATCACCTCGGCTTAGGTAGGTAGGATGGGGTGATATAGATACTAGGATCGTAAGACCACGACCCGGTTTGGATGAAGTTGATTACTGTTGGGAGGAGGGCTTGGTTATGTGGTGGGAGAGGATTTGTCGTGACGTTGGGTTTTTTGGGAGGTGCGATCACACCTTATCAATAAGATCTGAATCTCATGGCGCAATCTGTAACAACGATTCGGTGTCATGGCCGTCTTTGTTGGTGATCTGGCGTAGTATTTTCTTTGGGTCATGAGAGGAGGAGTGGATTTGGTAGTGGCCTCGGTTCTAGAGGCGTCAAATGCTTCTTCTGATTAATACCCCGAGCCTTGGGCGGGGGCATATAGAGGTATAAAGGTTCTTTGGCCTCTGGTGATATTTGGCGGTTTAGGTCTTTGCTTCGAGATCTTGAGAAAGGCGTGGTATCATGGGTTTTGGGGAGGAGTGGTGGTGACCATGCTCACCTCTGAAGCTTCGTCGATTCTTGGCGCCACTTTCGAACTGCGTTGTTGTTACGGTTGAAAGTTCTTCTGGGTTGCTCCCTATCCTGGTCGATCAGACCTTGTTTCATGGCATCCTCAATCTGTACCCCCATCTCGTGTAAATCTGAGAAGGTAGGAAAGGGGAGTACGATCATCTTCTGCATCAATTTCGGTTAGAGATTGCGTACAATCATCCTGATTTGATCTTTGTCTGTAGGCCTCAAAGTCATCATCAATGCCTTAGCCCTCCAACGAGTTACGAAGTCCGAGAAAGTCTCCTTGGGTTCCTGCCTCGTCGTTTCGAAATCACGAGTTGTAATCTCGATCTGTGTATTGTACGAGTACTGTGCGACAAAGGCCTCAGCCATCTCATCCCAACTTGTTTTTACCTCATCTTCTAACTTTGCATACCAGATGGCTGCCACACCCGATAGAGTTCGGCTAAACAGGGAAAGCTTTTGCGGTCGGGTTAGGCCCATTGGCCGCAGGATGTCTGAGAATAGCCGAAGATGGACCATGGGATCTCCGGACCCATCGAAGCGGTCAATTTGTGGCATCTTGAATCTGTCTGGTAATGTTACAGCTACATCGGTATACCCATCTTCGATGTCTGGAATGGCTTTCACCCCTTGTGACTTCTTGAAAAGCTTCTCTAGCTTACTCAGTTTTAGAGCTGTATGGTCGATTTCAAACTCAAAGGGAGAGTCCGGGTGGTTGGGTGTATGAATCTTGGACAGTTGAGGCAGGAGTGGGGCGAGCCAACCAGATTGGAAGGCTGTGTCCTCTTGAGTATTCTAGACATTGGGTAGGGTATTACGAGTGTTTGGGAGGTATTACGACGGTAGGTGCCTACTCCGGTAATGGAGCCCCGGGTGGAGGAGGAGCGATGTGAAGCGGATCTTGCATTCTGTTGCGACCTAGTGATCGGCTCGACTCTTTGGGCCATGGCGTAACTGTTGCTTAGAAAATTCCGCTTGGCGGATGGCATCCTCTGCATATGTCTCATGCTCTCTTGCATCGACCGTCATTTCCTCTATCCGGCCATATTCTATTGGTCGGTGGTGGCCGTAAATGTATCTCTATGGCGAAGCAGGAATCTCAACTTTGTTTCTTTGCTAAAGTAGCCTATACAGTAATCCCTGCTCTGACACACTGCGCCTCCTCGGCCTTCTTCTACCAACTGAGGGTAGGGAGTGGAACACTGGATGTCTGTCAACCAGATCCTCGGATCGATTGAGTCGGTGACCTCTCGTCCAAAGTGCTTGGGGAATATCTACTGGTTCGGAAGCAATCGTGCTAAAACTACCCCTAGCAAAAAGATAAATAAAGCGAAAAGGAAATAAATAACCAGATAAACGGGCAGCATAACAGCTTAAATTAAATACACAACACACAGTCGGGCATACAACACACGATTGACATCTTTGAAAACCTGCTTGTCCTCAATCACTTATCATTGTTCTGTATCCTTTGTTTCCCAAAAGCTGAATCGATATCCATGAGACAAGCGATTCTCGAATACTAGCGATGCCCGAGCCTAATGCCCAAACTCATAAACTGATACATGCATTCCCTGTAGAGACGCACTTTAACAAGCACATAGCAGATAAGTGAGAGCCAAAACACCCCTATGTTGGGGTAG
This sequence comes from Camellia lanceoleosa, assembly GCA_025200525.1. Taxonomy (NCBI): domain Eukaryota; kingdom Viridiplantae; phylum Streptophyta; class Magnoliopsida; order Ericales; family Theaceae; genus Camellia; species Camellia lanceoleosa. The sequence continues at coordinate 41,886,442 of CM045760.1, forward strand.
GGTTTCCCTGTCCTATTTTGTCAGGAACTAGGGTTTCACTATGCACGTAGCGGTTTCAAACAACCTATAAACGGGTAAGCAACCTATCCTAGTTTGGAATGGTCACTATGGATCCGAATATGCACTAGGTCGAATGGTCAAAAAGGGTGCCCTGGTAAAACCGGGGATTGTGTTCCCATACTGGTAGAGCCCGTAACCGGTCAGCCTTATGGACATGCCTTGACAAGACAAGCCTCCGGCAAACCGCTCAGGAATAGCAGATGGCAAACACGGTCTCCTAGGCGCACCAATGCAAATGCAATGCAAAGAAACACACAAGTGTAGTCAAAACCAGATATCACGAGTTCGAGTCAAGTTCTCTAATTCCCAGTGAGTCGCGAAGCGTAACAAGTCATGAGGGACCTCGCTTCTGGCTCGGACTCGATTTTTGTGTCACGGTTCTTAATCTCGAACCAAAGAATCTAAATCCGGCAAATCGATTTTGAAAACAGATTTTTTGAAAAGAAGTGCCAAACATGGGTGCTTTGCGGAATCTGAGTCGCCACCTAAATGTTTTATTTTTGGGAACTTGGGTACGATTGGGGAAGGTCACTTCGTGAGCACCCCCGCTCGCCCGGTCAAAGACCGGCCTCTACTAACCATGATATCTTACTTTGAAAACATTGTGTGCTCTTATTCCGGTTATTACCCTAGGTTACTATGTGATGCTCATGACAAACAAGTATAAATGAGTCGCTGAATTGGAACAAAACACTTCATGTTTGTTTGTTTGAAAAATGGTTTGATGGTGCTACATGAGTAGGCTAAGACGTGGTTTTGCCACCCTCGGGTGGGCTTAGAAAACATGATTTTGCCACTATCTAGTGGGCTTAAAACGAATATTTGATGAATTGTCCCACTCCAAGTAACCCAACCTCCACCCATAGGCACTCAAGCAGTTATGTCACATAAGCAGGTAGCCTCATGGTAAGCATGCTATTCATGGTAAACCCTCTCACGCAAGCAAGGAAGCTAAAGCATAAAACTCACGAGTACTCCAAGCCAAAACAGAAGCTCGTTAGAAATCCATGCATGATCCTAGATGCACAGAATTGCCTAATGCAACACATGCAAAGATGCAAATTATAGTAGGCTCGGCTATTCTAAACATGGAATATGGAATGCTGCAGCTAACATGTATTCAACTTGGAATTGAAATACAAATGCAGTTAGTATGATCTGTGAGCAGTGCGTGCAAAAGCAGATGAATGATGCAAACATCTTTGTCATACTGTATGCTAATTGAAATATGCCCTAATCTAACCATCATAAGCAGGTAAATAAAAGGGAAGAAAGACGTGGGGTTGGAAGACATACATCACACTCACCCACACTTATTACAATTATGCCCTCGCACAGAGGGTCCAAATAAATATGCAGTCCCGAATGAAAGAATAGTACAATCCAAATAATACAGTCCAAATAATGTACAAATTCCTAATTAATTAACAAATTAACTAAGAAAATAATAAAACTGGCATGAAAGCTAGGGATTGCCTTGATTTTGATGAATGATGTATGTTTGGGTTGTCCTGCGCGGAAATCCACTGGGATACCCCAATTAGCCTCTGTTTTGCAACTGTTCTTGAAATGCGCTCCAAGCCTCGGAAGACTGCTGATTCTTGATTTTGCTGCAACAGAGAGCAGGAAAGAGGCATAGCAATGTATTTCACAAATGTATGCATGTCTCCATCCTCGTGCCACCAATCACGCATCTTGATGCATGATGGCCGAGGAGCGAAATTGCACAACTTGATATAGAATGAATGCATATGAACACTACAACAAAACCTAACTCCATCATGGATAATCCGGAGTGTCGGTGACTTGGGAATTGAGACACGTTCCGTCACTTTCAGATGCAGGCGCACCTCGTTTCCGTGCAGGCTAACTCCTATCGAACACGATGCAACATGTATGACATGCATGAAATGCAACTAAGATACAATCTAACATACACAATGTTATGGAATGGCATATATGCTATCACGGTAATACACAACCGAGCATACACAATGCTATGAATGAAATGGCATACACAATGCAATAATAGGCTTACACCAAGATGAGAGAGCCTCAGCCACACCCACATAGGAGGCCATCAGATGAAAACAAGACAACTCGAAATGCGTGCCCGCGTGCACGCAAACCGAGGACGGACCCTCAGACACCGAAATGCCACTCTAATGAGACATGGCAAGACATGAAATATAGTCTGCAAACATGCAAAAAACCAGTAGCAAAATGAGAGGTAAAACAGCCCCGAAACCCGGTAAAATGGAACCCGATGCATGGAATGACTCCGAAACATGGATTTTGGTGCATGAAATGGCCTATAGCTATACAATGCATACATAATTTGAACATGCAATGAAAATGAAGAAGCAAGGCAGCCCCGAGAAAAAAAAATTTACAGTTCAAAGCATGGCCAAACAGTAAGCACAAATAGGTCTAAAATGGCATACAAAAATGGCTCCACAAGGGAGGCAATGAAGCAAGTGGTAGATGCAAAGCCCAAAAAGAAAAATACCCTTCTACAACACTGAAGAGGGACCAAAAATATAATGTTTTTCAGTAGATTACAAGCCCCAAAAACAGATACAAACATGCTCAAAATGCAATGCAAGATTAAGGCCATAAGAGAGCTATAACATGAAGTACACAAAATATTCATCAAACATAAAAATACCCTTAACGAAACATTACAAGGGGGTAAAAAAAGGGCCACTTTCAGTTCTGATCATGGCCGAAAAATAGAAGCAAGATAAGATAACAAATCATGCAAAAATGGGGACCAAAGAGGGGTAGAATGGCAAGTGATATATGGAGGTCCCCAACAATGTTGAGCCCTTCTTCAATGTTGAAGAGGGGCTCAAAATAGGCCTGTTTACAGTTTACATAAGGCCCCAAAACAGATCACACATAAGCTAAAAATATCATGCAAGAAAATGGCATTCAAGAGAGTATTGAAGCAAGTGCAACATGGGGGGCTCTAAAAGTGTTGAGCCCTTAATGAAACGAGAAAATGAACTCAAAAAAATGACCTTTTCAGTTTTGGTCGGAGCTCAAAAGCAGCAAGCAAAGAGGCTAGAAAAATGTTGCAAAATTGAGCTCAAAGAAGGAAATGATGCTTACCCTTGAAGACTAACCCTTGGATGCTTCTTGGCCTGAGAAGTGATGCCTCCTAGCTGCTGGACAGCTCTGCAAGCTACTGGAAATGGAGTAGTGGTGGTGGTGCGTGGTGGTGATGAAGCAATGAGGTGTAGGACTTAGGAATTTTCTTCAGGAAATGAGTGAGGCAGGGGGAGATATGTCTGCATAAGCTCCAAGAAAATTTTTCAACCCTCAAGACAGAGCTGGAGGCTCTGTTATGTAGACAAAAATGGGGGAGAAATGGAGGGAAAAAGTGAGGGGAAAATGGATCAAGTTTCCCCCCAAAAGTTGTCCCTCGGATACAGGTTTTTTGGGGGGGAAAACAGATATACAACTGGAATATACACATTACAAGGATCATGGCCGGCCAACTTTCAGAGTTGCAGGTGGCCGGCCGGCCACCCCCCATGGCTGGTCGGCCAAGGGTCAAAATGGTCAAAAAGATTTTCTGGCCGGCCACCAGATATTGGTGTCCTCTTAGGTGCCCTCAACCTGACCACATGGTTCAAAACTGGAGGAAGTTAAACAGGAAAGAGAACAAGCCATTTTTCAAAGGGGTTCAAAAGGGTCAGGTGGAATTACTGGCTGGCCACCAACTTTTAGTGTCCTCCCATGTGTGTACAACACAAATATGGGGGTTAGGATTGAAGAAAGTGACCCTAGGGTGGTCAACATTGGCTTGGAAGTGAAAAAAACGGGCGTCGGAGGGCAACGGAGGAATATAAGCTGTTCTTTGAAACAATTGCTGGCCTCCCACCATACATGACCTTCTGGTGATAAAAGCAGTACACCAAAAATGAGCAGCGATGCAAAATGAATGTTAGGGGCCAAAAGCAGCGCAATTTAGGGCCAGCACTGTCGAGCCTTTGGAGTGGCATTCGACCACGAAGTTAGTCTCTCAGACCACAGTGTCCCTCGAAAGGGAGTAAATAGGATGTATGCCAAAAATCGGGGCAATTGGAGATGGTTAGGCGGTCCCGAACCGAGGTACACGGCCTGACGGCTCTGAAAATCGAGGCAAGACTCCGAAATGGAAAAAAATGGCCTCTGACCCACGAAATATAACCCACGACCCAGCGAGAGATGGTCTCTGAGACCTCTCTCTCCCTTGAGGAAGAAAGCAGAGAAAATCAAGTGCAGTTATAAGCGAGGCAAAACCTGAAAAGAACCCGGAAGTTTGGATGCAAGGCTCGCGGCCGAGACTCTGAGACTTCTGAACGAGCACAATATGCAACATCACCGAGCGCTCAATCGGTGACGTCTGAGTCTTAAGGTCGGTCAAAAATGGGGTGTCTACACTCAAAAGTATAGAGATGCATGCTCCTTTGATAGGCTAATAACTCAAGCAAACAAAACAAAAAGAGAGGGGGTCACCCCCTCGATTTGAACCTAAAACCACATGTCTACCACTAAAATCCACTAGATTTTAGTGGCTAAAAACAAACAAAGACTAACCCAAAGGCCTTAAGGCATGTCACAAAACAAGGCCAAACAAGGCACACAAGAGGGTTGTGCACCCTTAACACCAAAGAGACCTTAAACAATCATCAAAAGCACTTAAATATAGAACTTTTTTCAGTTGAAAGCAATGCCTAAAACAAAATGCAAGGATGGCCAAAATGAGAGACAAACAAAGGCTTAAAAAGGGAATATACTCACCCTTGAAGTTCAACTTCAAAACCAGCAACCTCAGAGGCCAAAAACCAACTTTTAGAGCTCAAATAACAGTCCCAAGAACCTCATCCCAAAGGTGGTGGTGTATCACTATGTGTTGTAGTGCAAAAGTGAGAGGAAAGTGGAGTTTAAGGCACAAAACCAACAACAATATAGAGAGAGAGTCAGAAATATATAGAGAGAGAGATATATCTCTTCTAAATGTGCTGAACCTCTATAAGGGAAGAGAGGCCTCTCCTTATATAGAAGAATGCCAAGTAAAGCTTGTTAAACAAGCTTGAAAACCTGCTGGCTCAAAAGATCTGGAGTAAAATCTGCTGAGACAAAGGGTTACTTAGGCCATCGACTATGGTGGCGGTGGCTCCTTGATGGCCGGCGGTATCATCGATGGTAGTGGGAAAAACATGGCGGCGATGACGGCAGTGCACTTTGAGGATCATGTTGAAAGGTCTAATACATGGTCCAAAAATGGGGCAGAAAGGATACAGGGTTTGGAAAGCTCAAACCTGTGACGTTCCGCCGTGAAAGTCGAGTACTCGACGAGCAATCGAACTTGTGGCTGGATGTACCTGCAAGCACAACCAAGTCTTCATGACGGTCAAAAATGGGGTGTCTACACCTGCATGCCCTAAGAAAGACCTAATTTGACGCACGTAATTGGGTGGAGGAAGGCCTGCAATGAGGTCAACCTTAGCCTTGTCTACCTCTATACCTCGAGGGGACACAATGTGTCCCAACACTATACCCTCACGAACCATAAAATGGCTCTTTTCCCAACTCAAAATTAGGTTTGCCTCAGTGCATCGTTCCAACACTCTAGTCAAGTTCCTAAGGCATTCCTCAAAAGACGGTCCAAACACCGAAAAGTCATCCATGAAAACCTCTAAGAATTTCTCCACCATATCGGAGAAAATGGCCATCATACACCGTTGAAAAGTCGCCGGTGCATTACATAGCCCAAAGGGCATGCGCCTGTAAGCAAAAGTGCCAAAAGGACATGTGAATGTGGTCTTTACAGTCGTGAGGTACTGTTGAGACTTGATTATACCGAATAACCATCAAAAGCAGTAGAAACCACCTTGCTAAGCGGTTTAGAATCTGGTCAATGAAACTTAAGAGAAAATGATCCTTCCTAGTCGAGGAATTCAGTCTCCTATAATTAATGCACACTTGCCACCCAGTAGTGGTACGTATGGAGACTAACTCTCCTCTCTCATTCTCAACAACAGTGATGCCCGATTTCTTGGGCACCACTTATGTGGGACTCACCTATTTGCTATCCGAGATGGGGTATATAATACCCGCATCCAACAATTTCAATACCTCCTTTTTTACCACCTCTTTCATATTAGGATTAAGTCTCTGTTGCATTTCGCGAGAAGGTTTGGTGTCCTCCTCTAGGTGTATATAATGCATGCACACAGAGGGATCTATCCCTTTCAAATCAGCCACTGACCACCCTATAGCACTTCGATGTGCCACGAGAACACTCATTAACTAACTCTCCTGCTCCACAATCAAGTTAGATGCAATGATGACTGGTAAAGTATCTTAGGGCCATAAAAATGCATACTTGAGTGTGGCCGGGAGTGGCTTCAACTCAAGTGTAGGTGGTGTGACCAAAGATGGTATGGCAGGCTCTCTCGACAAAGGAGGAAGTGACTCAAACCGGGCTTTCCACGGAGGAAAATCCGGTGTAGAATAAGCATTAAGCAAGACATTTACCTCTTCAACTGACCCATAAATATCAAAATTTTCAAACCCAAAATGAGCTAGACAAGCCTCTAAAGGATCCTCTACAAGAATGGAGGGCAAAGCCTTCTCCACAATCTCATCCACAACATCCACTAATAAGCACTCCTCTCTCTCATGAGGTTGTTAGAATGCTTGGAAAACATTAAGTTTCACTAACCCCGGTCTGACAATTAATGCATGCATTGGCCGTAGCCAATAAAGGTCGACCTAAGATCACTGGGATTTGTTTCCTAGAACTGGCTACCAGTTCCATATCTAAAACCAAAAAGTCAACAGGAAAGTAAAACCTATCGACCATCACTAGCACATCCTCAATCATGCCACGTGACACTTTGAGGGACTGGTCAGCTAATTGAAGAGTGACAGTAGTGGGCTTCAACTCGCCAAGCCCAAATTTCTCGTACATAGAGTACAACAACAAATTGACACTAGCCCCTAAATCTAACAAGGCCCTATCAATGAAATTGTCCCCTATAATGCATGCAATGGTTGGGGCACACGGGTCTTTAAGCTTAGGAGGTGTGTCATTCAACAAGATGGAGCTTACTTGCTCAAGTGAGTAGAACCTTTTGGGACACATGTGTCCTAGATTTATGCTTTTAGTACAAGGTCCTTGAAATTTGGCATAGGAGGTACTTGCTTAATCGCCTCCAACAAGGGAGGTTGATTTTTACCTATTTAAAGACCTACATCATTGCCTCCATAGATGCCGCCTTCTTATTAAAGGGGCGGTGGCATTGGGGAAAGGTGCCTTAGGCACATATAGTGCCTTGGGCTCATGTGAAGTGTTAGGGACTAAGTCAACCCTCTTAAGTGTTTCCTCCTCACCCTTGCTCTCATTGGGTGAACCACCGTAGTCACCCTTCTTAGCTCTAGTTGCATCGAGGCGCAAATAAGCTGAGGCTCTAACACCTACCACTTCTCAAACTAATCACTTTGCTTTTTGCTCATGGTGCTTTCCATTCCCACCGAACTCTCTACCGTATTGTCCCTTAGGGTTGGCCAGTTTGACTTGGTAATTTTCAACCTCTCTCGATTCATGTTGTTAGCCATTTGACCCAATTGGGCCTCTAGCTTGGCCATAGAGTGAGTGTTGGAGTGAACTACCAGTGCTAACCCCTTAAGTTCTGAGAGAACTTCCAACACCTGAGTCTCAAAGGCAGAGTTTCCCTGAGGAACAGGCGGGGGTTGTGGTGGTCGGTAGGATGATGGGTTGGCAAAATTATTAAAATTACTGCCTTGGTGGTGGAGGATTGTAAGAAGTGCCCTGTGAATGTGGACTCAATGAAAAATTAGGGTGATTTCTCCACCCCGGAATGTATGTGTAGGAGTTTGGATCATTACCCGGGTTGGAGAATCCTTGAGCTGCATACACATGCTCTTGGACTAACTCTAGAAATTGTGATGCCAAGGGCATTCACTCAAGTCATGGCGGGGCTCACACATATAACACATGCCTCATGAAATGGAGGTGATCTTCTTCAACGTGGGGCATGTCTCATGACTAATAATTGGTCCATCTTGTGGGACAGTGCCTCTACTTGTTGGGCTAACTCTAGGTTTTGCCTGACCTTATAAATACCCCCTCTTTTCGAGGCTCCAACTATTGGTTGTTGGACTTGCCAGGCTGCGAAGGCACGGTGAAGGGAATAATCACTTAGGTTCTCAAACAATTGCCATGCCTCGGTATCATTTTTGGACATGAATGTCCCACCATAGGATGAGTCCACCATTTGGCAGTATGGCTCAGTTAAGCCATAATAAAATGTTTGAACAAGTTGCCAATCAAGCACTTGGTGGTGGGGACATTGTTGGAGAAGGTTTCGAAGTCTTTCCCACGTCTCATGGAATTGCTCGCCATCCATTTGAGCAAAGTTTGTGATGGCTCGCTTAAGTTGGTTGGTTTTACCTATAGGAAAGTACTTCTCCAAAAACCGTTGCTGTAATTGGTCCCAAGTTGTGATTGAATTGGCAGGTAAGGAATTCAGCCAGTGCTTGGCTTTATCCTTTAATGAGAACGGAAACAATTACAACATTAAGGCCTCATTTGTGAAGTTTTGGATCCTCACTGTCGAGCAAATTTCCAGAAATTCATTCAAATGTTTGTAAGGATCATCATGAGCTAGTCCATGGAATGATGGGAGCATTTGTATGGTGCTGGACTTAATCTCATAATGGCGGCGATAGTGTTGGGTAATTGGATGCATGATGATGATGTATATGCAGTGGATGTGAAATAATCCTTAAGGGTCCGGTTAGGCACATTCGGGACATCAGGATCTGCCATCTCTAATGGCTCAATGTATAAATATGAATACTCAAGCCTAGGAACATGGGCAGAGGCCCTAAGTCTCCTAAGAGTCCTTTCTAGTTCAAGGTCCAAACTCCACAATTCAGGGCGACAAGAACGGTGCTTGTGCATACACTACCCACACACACACAAAAAGTTCCGACTCTGTGCACTTAAGTTATGAAAGCAAAATACCAAAGGGAGAAATACTCACATCGGTTTAACGAAAACGCTTTACTCGTCTTACTGGTGCTTGACGTGTAGACATTGTTTCCAATCTCTAATTGAGCTTCGTCTTTCTTTTTAACACTTTGGTGCTTTGCTTGCGAGTGTTTGCTTCTGTTTACGTACTTTAGTGTTGCCATTTTTTTTATTTTTTTTAAAAGCTTGGTTGCACTCCGCTTGCACTTCGGTGATAGCTCCAATTTCAAACACTCTGCACACGACGCTAAAAATTAAAGTAAGAATGTAACTTTAAATTAACTAATTTTGCTAGAAGTCCCCAGCAACAGCGCCAAAATTTGATGGGTCGTTGAACACACCACAAATAAATCACTAAACTATACCAAATTCTTTTAGAATAATGGCAAGTCCATGTATCGATCCACAGGGACAAATGTGAAATTAGATTAATTCAATCGCAAAATTCCTAAATTAATTTTGATTAAAAAGATAAGATTGATTTTATAACTAAACAACAATTAAATAAAATTGAAGAATTATATTGACAATTAAAATTAGGGTTGGAGATATTAATTTTCGGAAAAAATCCTAGGGTAAAGAATTCACCACTAACCACATAAATGAGACTTAACATCAGCCATCAATCGCAATCCGGTTTAAACTACCCAATATTTCACAACTACAAGTTTGAAATATTAATCAAGAGAGTTGTCGCATTCAACGTACAAGCACGAATCATCTCGAGTAGTACGAGTTGTTTGCTCTAAACTATGTTAGCAAAACGACCCATGTCTCATTGCATGACTCGTCTCGTACTTTGAATACAAACACTCTCTTGATTAATATTTCAAACTTGTAATTGTGAAATATTGAGTAGTTGAACACACTAAGTATATATACTCTTTCTCATAGAAAACTAATGTAGCAATATGAAGAGAATAATCTCATAATTATTTGGGACGAAAATTGTGAATGAAACATCAAATGAGAGACTGCCTATTTATATAGGTGAAGTGGTGGCTTTTCAATTTGAATCCAACAGGTAGCAATCTGTTTTTGAACAGATATAGTACCTGTTCGGTACTATTTGAACAGGTTCAAAATATTCGGTTTTGAATTTCGAACAAAAACCGAATTTGTTGCACAGGTTTCGAACAAATAAACTCAGTACAGGAAAAACTGGACATATTTGAATTAATCTGTACAAAATTTGAAGAGGTGCAAAATAATTTGAATTCAAATAGATTTTATTTACCAAAAATAAAATTAAATTTAAATATTTTTGGCCCAAAAAGATTAGTATTGGGCCGGACAAGCCCGACCCAACCACACACACAGTCCCAGCCCGCTCGACCGGACGGACGGTGGCGGTGCGCGTGTGGTGAGTTTTGGGTCCAATGGTTCTAGCCCATAACCTTTCTTTCTACAAAACTTGGGTACCCCTTGGGGCACACCCCAAGTTCCAATCTCATACCTTATAAACCCACTCAAAACTTCCCACCAAATCAATGTGGGACAAGCCATTTTTCAACCTTAAAGAATTTCCACCAAAACTCCATTTCTATAGAGCACACATTGGCTTCAATTTCTCATTTACTCGATGATGATTTTTAGCAACCAAATATACCACGTGAATCACAACGCGGCATAGAACGTATTACCACTTTGACCCGCGAAAATCGACACATGAGTCCCACCTAAATAATAGACCAAAAGTTAGGAAAAATTTTGTTTTTTACCCATATTTTCCAAACCATTTCTAACATAAAGCAATCCAAATAAATAAATAAATAAAACAAAGAGAGCTTGTTGCACCTGATAACAAGCCCACATCCTATACTGTTGGAATAAAGAAGAGCCTACAGCTGATACCATTTTTGAGTAAGGAGGTTGTACAGCAATAGGGCCATATCCACAAACACCTCCACCTACATACCAAAGTTAATTTGACGGGTTGTGTCACTCTAATAAATATCTATACAATTACATAAAACCCACATGCAATTGGTATGCACACAAAATATTACTAGTTTTTGCTTTCTCAAAATACTTTTCGGTAGCTCACTACAACATGTAAGAGTTTTAGAAATTAAATTTTTTGGTCTCTAAAAATGAAAATTTTGTTACAAAAGACATTTAGGGACTAATTTCTATCGTCATGAAGATAGTCGCTAAAAGATTATCCCGAAAAGTAAAAAATAAGGCTTTTAGTGACAAAATTTTAAGAATGTCATTAATAAATACACTTTTAGAAACAAAATAATTTAGTCTCAAAAAGACTTATTTTATGAGACAAAAATTTGATCCCAAAAAGATAATAATTCATCACTAATATTCAATTTTTGTTGCTAAAAATGTAATAATGATATTTTTTGCAATAAAAATATTTGATCTCTAAAGAATAATTTTATCCTTAAATTTTAATATCCAAAACCTTAATTTTTTATAACGACTACAACTACTAAATTCAACCATACCACACCTATAGATCTGTATCTGTCGATTCAAAAAGCACTCACGTAGATGTGCACCCCTTTATAGTATATCTATGTATACAAATGCATATAAATAAAGGTTCTAGTACTTTGTAATAACTTAATGAGTTGATGGTCAATCATTTATTATTTCAACTGATCTTAAAAGTTCTTGTTGGCCAAAAAAAACCATTAGGCTTGAAATAACCCAATTCAATTGTTTTTGGCAAACCCAATTGGCAAAAAAAAACAAAAACAAAAACAAAAAAACAAAATTTTAAATTTTAAAAATTAAAAAATTAATTAAAACACACACACACACACTTTTTAGGCACTGGCTTATTTTTCCTTGTCAAAAGCCTAATGGACAGACTACTCTAATTATTTTTTGATGTTATAAAAAAGGCCAATGCACTTTAGCCACAAATGGGCTTAGAATGCATTACATCATGGGCCATTTAGTTATTTTCAATAAAATAGTTAAAAGGTTGGGCACCTTCTAAATGCTCCCACCTAACATTTTGGATCCCTACTAAATAATTTTGAAATTTGTAAAATTTCTTTAAGAATCCATCTAATACCAAAACTATCCTCATTTTTAACTTCAAAACCCTAACCTCGCACTCAACCCACTCACCTATTGTTCTACCTGTCTCATCATTTCCCACCACTCACCACATATTATCTTGTCGCTACTGCACCACCACATGTTACCGTCTCTCTTCTGTCCCCTACCATCCTTAATTCCTCCCCTCCGCTCTCCAATCGTTCTACAACTCCCTAACTAACCTCCAACCCCTTCTAATCTTTGACACCCCTCTACAAGTTCCTTACCTCCCTTACTCTTTTGCACTCCATTCCTCCTTCAACCCTGTACAACTCCTTCACTACCCTACCCTTCATATCTTCTTCTTTGTTACCCCTACCCTTCTTTACCTTGATGCCTTTCTCACATTCCATCATCAAATCACCTCACCCCATCCCTTCTCTACACCCCTATTTTTTTTTCCATTTCTCTCGTTCAAACAATCAATATCAAACCATTGACCTGTGTTTGGTTCTTCTTTGTTGAACAAAGGGAAAATGCCTGGTTTCATCTCGTAAAAAACCCTAATTCATTGTTTCTGATATGTAACCCTAAGCACTAAGGGTGCAATACAACTAAAACATGAAAGTCGTGGCGGTGAAAGGAAGAGGCTAGGGTGGTTGTAACAGTGACAAAAAAGGGCTAAGAATGGTGGTTGGGTGTTGGTCCAAAGGTTTGGTTATGGTTGCTAATGTGTTGAGAGTGGATTTAGGGTACTTGTTGTGCACCCAACACAGCAGGCACTGCTGTGCGGCCCTATGGACTTATTTTGGGGTCCGTTTTGATAATCCGAACCGTTCACATTTTAGAGTACATCGAGTAGAACATACCTGCAAAAAATTAAGTTAATCGGATATCGTTAACCCTTTCATCCACTCACTTTTGTATCTTTAAAAATAAATGGCATTGTGATTTAAAGTATTAAAATGAATACAAATGTGAGTGGATGAAAGGGTTAACGTTATCTAATTAACTTAAGTTTTTACAGGTATGTTCTAAAATGAATATCAAAATGAACTGAAATAAACCCATAAAACACCTGCGATACTTGAAATGAAAGGTGTGGATAGATAAGGAGATATGAATGGATATAAGAGGTTGAATGCTAGGGAGAGACTGGGGTGGTAGGAGAGCTATTGTGGTGGCAGTAGCGATATGGGTAGACGTTAATGGTAATTCCTGCCAAAGTGGGGTTGAGAGAAGGTGGGGGTCTAAAAAATATAGAAGTGTTGTCTTCTTAGTGAATTTGCTTTGCTAAATAATCCTATTAAAAAAAAATTATGAGATGGTTTGGGGTCTAAAGATATTATGTAGGGGCATTTAGAAACTCTCAAAAGATAGCAAGGTTACCATATATGCTTATGCTAAAAAACCATTAAAAAGCCAAAAAAAAATTGAAGTGTGCTAAATAAATTAGTTTTTTTTGGCAAACTAGATTTAGCCAAATAATCTAATTTTAGCTAACTAAAAAGGCTAATATGAGAGCATACAATACATCATGTGTTCAAATCTTATCCCCTAGCCAATAATTACAATCCTTGTATATATTTGACATGCTTATGCAGAAGAGTCTAACCACATATGAGAAGGTGTGTTGAAGATATAAATAACAAAATTATCCATCTCACTAACAACTTAAATTTTTAAATAAATTTGGTAATAACAATTTATCATAGTCGAACAAAATAATATTGTTTCCTATGATGAGTCATTCGAACAAAAATAATATAAGGGGTCATCCGAGTTTGTAAATAGGTATGTTTCTCACATTATTCATGACAATTCGAATCCACTCTAATTTAATTGGTCATTGGTTTAAGAGGTGACTTTTGAATATCAAGTTTACCTTTTTTGGATGGGAGATAGATTTTCAATATTCTACATAACAAATGCCATATCTAAAAGCAACCAACTACATAAAAAGATGTAATATAATGTGTAGAGAATTAGCATAAAATAATATGTTAAAAAAATAAAAAATGAATTTCTCTCTCCCTCGCCATCATTCCCAGCACCATTAGGAGCTCCATACCATGTTGTTACAATTGATGACCAACCAGAAGTAGATTGAATTGTTGATAATGAAAAGAAAGCTACAAAGGTAAGCAAGTGTGAAGGTTTGGTCCAAGGGAGGAAATCCTATGCAATTTGTCGATTGGGAGAATGGAGAAAATCCTATCTGTATTTGTCGTGAGTGAAGCATGATATCAATGCAAGTCTAACAATAAGCGTTCTTTGAAGAAGAAATGGTTGGTTATATACTAGTGTGATTGTTAGACCTAAGCCATTACATTATGTGGTAGAGTTTAAAGAGGCGAAGAACAGAGGGTGGAGACATTCAGGTGAGAGATGGGAGAGGTAGAGACATAGTTATCTCTTTTGTAACAGTGGAAAACATGAAAGAGAAACTGAAGTTACTGGAGGATTGGATATATGAATGGTGTGAGTCGATAAAAGAATGGAAACAAGGTATGGTTATTGAACAAGAAAGGGTTACTTGGCTTGCTTGTTATGGAGTGCCTTTGAACCTACGGAATAGCATAACATTTAGAAAGATAAGAGAATTGTGGGGGGAAATTGTTGGTATAGATGATGTTATAGTTAGAATGCAATCCTTGCATTGTGGGAAGGTGAGGATAGCCACAAAGTGTATGAAATCCGTGTCGACTATCAACCTGAATTGTAAATGTGTGAGCTACCCAATAAAGGTTTGTGAAGAGAAGGTGGTTATCTCGGAGGTGGTCTATAAACAATGCAAGTGCTATGTTTTGCAAAGTAATGGTGATAATCATAGCTCATATGGAAACACCATTCATCAGGCGTCAGATGTGGAGAGCAAGTAAGAAGATGGTGTGGCTGAGGTGGTGGGACAGATTGGAGGTGAGCCAGACAATGAAGTTGACATGGAGGCTAGAGAATCTGAGCCTAGGTATGATAAGCACAAAGACATAGCAGAGCATGATAGATGGCTAAGCACGTCTGAGGTTCAAGAGACTAACAATAATATGAGAAGGATAAATTTTGGGGGCGCATGTGTAGAAAGGACAGCTGTAGTAGTGTTGAGTTCTATACATTTTCAAACTGAAGGCAATCGAAACATTGTGGATGAAATTGCCACCCCATTGTTCATGAGGAGTATTAGTGGGTCTGAGATTAACAAACCTAGGCTAAATATTGAAGTAATTATAAATAAGGCCCATGTTTTGGAGGGTGGTACTATGATGGGCCAAAGAATTTCTAAATTAAGTGAGATGGAGGCCTAGCCCGATGAAGCAATTAAAACAAACAAAGGCGGGTGAGGGTCTTCAGATTAGATTGGAAGAAATGAATCGCGACTTGGTCATGGGCAAGTCTGTTACAAATGCTCAAAAAAGGAAATTGACTAAGAAGGAGAAAGCTAAAGGTGTGGCAAGATCTTTTGGAAGTAAGAAAGGTACTATTCAAATTGGTAGAGGATCCTCTCTGAATTTGACAAAGGGAGCCATTTTCAGGTCTGTTGTTGCAGCACTCTCTTTGTCCATGGCAAGTAAATCTAATAGTGGTCAACAGCTATTGAACGAGGCAGAAGCATCACTTCAAATTGCCAGGTTTTGGAGCTGAATTGCGAAGGCAACGAAGAGGAAGTTATAAGCAAATTAATGGAGATAGAAACACAAGATAACGAGATGATGATGAGGAGGGATGGAGGTGCAGTTTGATCTGTAGTCCTAGGTGGTTGGAGTTTTGATTTAGTTTCCTTATGAAGATATTATCTTGGAATATGAGGGGGCTTGGCAAGCCTGCTAAAAGGAGTAAAATCAGAAAGCTATTCTTGGAAAGAAAGGTAGATATGGTACCACTACAGGAAACAAAGAAGTCTTCAATTAATGAGGAGTGTGTGCTACTAATTTGGCCAGGAGAAAAGATGGAATTCATGGCAGTGGATTCAGATGTAGCAGCTGGTGGGTTATTATGCATTTGGAATCCAGATGTCTTTCAAATGTTGGACTGTTGTTCTAACAAGAATTTCATTATTTTGTCAGGCACTCTTTTTTTTTTTCTTTTTTTTCTTTTTTTTTAATCTTTGAATGTGTTTTCCTTAATGTATATGGCCCTAATGATAGTGCTAGAAGGAGAAAGGTGTGGGATATCTTAATTAGAATAAATCAAGTTTGTGACAGACATTGGTGTCTGGGGGGTGATTTTAATGAAATCATGTGTGTATCTGAAAGAAACGGGTGTTCTAGAAGAGATAGGGGTATAAGAGATTTTAATGTACTAATTGACAACCTGGAAGTGTGTGATTGCTAATGATGGGAAGGAAAATCACCTGGTGTAACTCACAGGATGGAGAGAAGTGGAGTAGGATTGATAGGTTCTTGCTCAGTCCGGAGTGGATGCATAAGTTTAATTTTCAACTATGGGGGTTACCAAGAAGAATCTCAGACCATTGCCATATCTTGCTTATAGAAGATGAGTGAGATTGGGGTCCAAAGCCATTTAGATTTCTTAATACCTGGTTTTTGCACCCAACTTTCTTAGCTTTTGTGGAAAACACAGAATTTGAAATCTTGTGGTGGGTTGGGTTGGTGTAGACAAACTTGCGGGGGGACCTCGCTACAGCTTGGACTCGATTTTGTCACGGTTCCTAATCTTGAACCAAACAGTCCAACTCTGGAAAATCGTTTTGACAAAACAAATTTTCTTTGAAAGAAGTGCCAAATATGGACTGCTTTGCCAGAAACAGAGTCGCCACCTAAATATTTTATTTTTGGGGAAATTTAGGAATCCCTGACTCGATTGCCTAAGGCCACGGGTCCGTCATCACCAAAGGTGTCACGGCTCGGGAACTTGGATGCGATTGGGGAAAGGTCGCCGTGAGCACCCCCCTTCGCCCGAAAGATCGGCCTCTACTAACCATGATATCTAATTTTGAAAACATTGTGCGTTCTTATTAGGTTATTAGCCTAGGTTTACTATGTGATCGCAACATACAAATATAGATTGGATCGCCTGAATTGGAACAAAACATTTCATGTTTATTTTTGAAAGATGGTTTGCTACCCGCAGGTAGGCTTAAAATATAGATTTTCCACCCTCAGATGGGCTTAGAAAAGATGGTTTTGCCACTATCTAGTGGGCTTAAAACTTGCAGTCAATGCATTGTTCCAATGCAAGTAACTCAACCTTCACCCACAGGCATTCAAGCAGGTATATCACATAAGCACATAGCCTCATGGTAAGCATGCTATCATGGTAGTCACTCACACACATGCAAGGATGCTAAAGCATAAAAACTCACCGAGTACTCCAAGCCAAAAGCAAACCGATTAGAAATCTATGCATGATCCTAAATATACAGAAATGCCTAATGCAACACATGCAAAAATACAACTATAGTAGGCTCAGCTATTCTAAACATGGCGTATGGAATGCTATAGCTAACATGTATTCAACTTAGAATTGAAATACAAATGCAGTTAGTATGATGCGCTGAGCCCGGTGCATACAAAACAGATGAATGAATGCAAACATGCTATCATACTGTATGCTAATTGAAACATGCCCTAACCTAACCATCATAAGCTGGTAAATAAAAGAGAAGAAAGACGTGGGGTTGGAAGACATACATCACATACGCACACTTATTACAACATTGCCCTCATGTGAGGGTCAGAAAGAATAATATCTGATCCCAAATAAATACAGTTCGAATAAGTACAAAACCTTAATTAATTAACAAATTTAACTAGGAAAGCAATAAACTAGCATGCAAGCTAGGGACTGCCTTGACTCTGCTCCGGATGATGAATGATGCATGTTTGGGTTGCCTTGCGCTGAAATCCATTGCGATGCCCCAATTAGCCTCTGTTTGCAATTGTTCTTGGAAAGCGCCAAGCTCTAGAAATTTGGCGATTCTTGATTTCTTTAGCAGAGAGTAGGAAAGGGGCATAGCAATGTATTTTCACATATGTATGCATGCCTCGATCCTCGTGCCACCAATCACGCATCTCGATGCATGATGGTTGAGGAGTCGAATTGCACAACTCAATATGAGATGAATGCACGTATAAACACAACAAGAGGACTCCATCATGGTTAATCCGAGTGTCGGTGGTAGGAATTGAGACACGTTCCGTCACTTTCGGTCTGAAAGCGTACCTCGTTTCCGTGCTCGAACTAACTCAATCCCAAACACAATGCAATATGCATGACATGCATGAATGCAACTAAGATCTGACCTAACATACACAATGCTATGAAATGGCATACACGATGCTGCAGTAACATGGCATATACAATGCGCTAACATACAACCTAGCATACACAATGCTATGAAATGAAATGTCATACACAATGCGTAATGGACTTACACCAACACAAGTGGACCTTAGCCACACTCACATAAGAGGTCATCCAATGGGAATGAGACCCTCGAGATGCGTGCACACATGTACGCAAACCGAGGACCGAACCTAAGGCACAAATGCTACTCTAACAAGACATGGCAAGGCATGGAATATGGCATACAAGCATGCAAATTTTAGTACCAAAATATGATGCAAAACAGCCCCGAAACATGGCAATATGGCACCCGATGCATGAGATGAACCCCGAAACTCAAAACTAGGCACATGGAATGACTTATAGCTATACAAAGCATGCATTATTTGAACATGAAGCATAAAGACAGAATCAAGGAAGTCCCAAAATATACATATTTCCAGTTTTAAGCAAGGCCAAAAGGTGAACACAAGTAGGGCTAAGCTAACATGCAAAAATGGCCTCGAAAGAGAGATAAAGAAGCAAGTAACTGCTTCTGGCCCTAAATGGAAAAGAGCCCTTCAACAAAGTTTAATAGGGGCTGAAAATGAAGCACTTTATAGTTTATATCAAGCCACGAAAATAAACACAACCAGGCCTAAAACATTATGCAAGGAAAAGGCCAAAAGAGGGACAAAGAAGCAAGTGATGGATTCTGGCCTCAAACAGAGGAGGGCCCTTCAACAATGTTGAAGAGGGGCCCAAAAAATGATATTTTACAGTTTATGACCAAGCCCAAAACAGTGCACAAGTAAGCTTAAAATACTATACAAAATAAGGCATAAAAGAGAGATTTAACAAAAAGAGCAAAAATAAAGCCTCAAACAGTGAAAGACCTTTGATCAAACATGAAGAGTGGGTCAAAATATGACTATTTACAGTTAGGAATAGAGCCCAAAAATACAAGCACAAGGAACTAACAAAACATGCAAAAATAAGGCCAAAAGAGGGATAAAGAGGCAAGTGACAAAAGGAAGCCTCAAACAGTGAAGAGCCCTTCAACAATGTTGAAGAAGGGCTCAAAAAAAGCCACTTTACAGTTTATAACCAAGCTCAAAACAGTTCAAAAATAGGCCTAGAATACTATGCAAGAAAGAGGCATACAAGAGAGGTAAAGAAGCAAGTGGTAACTGGAGACCTTAAACATGGACGGACCCTTAATCAAACATGAAAAAGACCTCAAAAAATGACTATTTTCAGTTAGGGTCGGAGCCTAAAAATGTAAGCAAGTATGGCTTAGATATAGAACAAAATAAAGCACAAAAGAGGGAGAATGAAGACTCACCCTTGTAGACCAAACTTCACCAGCCCTTGGCCCCAGAAAAGGTGCTCCTAAGCTTTGAAAAACCAGCTCCAAGTGTTGGAAAGGATGGTGGTGGTGTGGTGCTATGTGGTGGTGTAGAAATGGTGTAGGGTTTGGGAGGTTTTGAGGATTGAAGTGTAGAGAGAGAGATTCAATGTAGGAGCTCCAAGCCAAAATTTCTAACCCTTAAAACTGAAGGGGAGGGGCTGGCTATATAGGCCAAGGAGTGGGGAAAAAGGGGGGGAAATGAAATTCAAATTTTCCCCCAAAAAGTTAGCCCATCGGATACACAATCTGGGGGGAAACAAAATGCATATTTGTGGTGTACCAGGAGAGAGGAGCAAGGTCGGCTGGTTATTTAGGGTTTAGGTGGCCGGCCGGCCCTCCCCATGACCGGCCGACCAAGGGTCAAAAGGGTCATCAATGATTGCTGGCCGGCCACCTCATATTGGTGGCCTCCCATGTGTGCTTAACACAACCATGTGGTCAAAAACTGGAGAAAGTGAACCAGGAGAGAGAAAAGCCCATTTTTTGGAGGGGTTCAAAAGCGTCAAAGACAATTACTGGCCGGCCATATGATATTGGTGGCCTCCCAGGTGTCTACAACACAAATATGTGGTTTAGGGCTAGAAAAAGTGGCCCAAGGGTGGTCAACATTGGCTTTCTAGTGAGAAAAATGGGCGATGGAGGGCGATGAAGAAATAAAACTGGTTGTCAGAACAATTGCTGGCCTCCCACCCTTCTATGACCTTTCTAACAATGAAACAGAGGTCCCTGCCAAAAATGAACTCAAACCGATGCAAAATGAAGGTTCGGGGGCCGAAACACGCAGCCTGGGGCCCCAAAAACTGACTGCTAGGCACCGGAAGTGGTGTTCGACCATGAAGTCGGTCTCTCGGACCACAGTGTCCCTCAAAAGGGAGGAAATAAGGTATGTGCCAAAAACCGAAGCAAACGGAGGTGCTTAAGCGGTCCCGAACCGAGGCATCTGACCATGACTCAAAAATCGGCCAAGACTCCAAAGCAGGAAAAATGGCCTATGACCACGAAGCGTAGCTTGCGGCCTTGAGAGATGATCTCTGAGACCTCTCCTCCCTTTAGGAAGAGAAAATAGAAAACAGAGCACAGTTATGGCGAGGCAAAGCATGAAAGAGTCCGGAAGTCCGGAGGCAAGGCTCGCAGCCGAGACTCTGAAACCTCTGAACGAGCATGATATGCAACATCACCAAGTGCTCAATCGGTGACGTATGAGTCTTAAGATCGGTCAAAAATGGGGTGTCTACAGTTGCCCCTCTTTGACAGAGTTTGAAAGTCACAAGTGATGAGAGTGAATGTCAAAGCCTAGAGATGACCCATTTTTGACAAGGCCGAAGACTTAGACAAACAGGCGAGATAAACAGAGATATGCCCGCAGGCGTGCCCGTAGGCAGGGGGCAAAATGCAAAGCGGTATGCACAAGGCCAGATGTAACTTAATGATCATGCAAATCAAAAGGCGTAATAAACAAGTATTCGCAAATAGATGCAACAGTTTTAAGCAAAAATGCGAAGCAACAACTATATTTCATGCAGTTAAGAATGCGGAGAATTATTCAATTCTCGCCACGTCTCACACGGGGAAGATACAATACCTAGCGATTAAATGCAGTCATGGCGACTTCAAATGAACCGTACATACAATATCGTGCCTACAAAAGAAAGAAACTCAACAAGCACAACATACTTGATAACATATGTTCAATGTGACTTCGAATACAGACAAACATGGTGCCGGTGGGAAGGTGCATCTGCTAGCGAGGAAAAAAGCAGCGGTAGCGAGTTTAAGCGCGGAGGCTTGGTAATATCAAGGAGACGTGCATAACAATGCAAGTATATGCATGAGAATGCAATTTATGTGCACAACAATGCAGAACAAGCGTAAATCAGGATGTATGTTTGCCACAAAACAACGAGCAAGGAAATGCGCATTTCGGCGAGGACGACTCAATTGTGGCCTCCGGTTCACCTCCCGGAGAGGTTTCAACATGTTCAAAAGGGATACATCTCACTTTCGATGAGTAATGATGAAACACGCATTGGAAGTTGAAGCTGAAGTTCCGGCGGAGCGATTTCGCGACAGAAAGTGCATTTCTCTTGTACTTTTTCAGGTCTCGGGGACTCCGATCATCACAAAAATTTGCAGAGAGCTTGAAGGCCTTGTGGGGAACACCACCGGCCACTTTTATTTCCAAGAGGAGGCCACCGGCCACTTTTTTGAGAGAGGGGTGGCCGGCCTGCCAGAAAAGGTAGCCGGCTGGCCACTTAGGCCAAATCCGGGGCAATTTTGTACTTTTGCTCTCCTTTCTTTAAATCCATTCGGCCAAAGCACTTTTCCTCACAACTCCAACTCCGAAATTGCCTCCTCTACCTTCCTAGAGCATTTTCCCTCTCAGATCTGTCTTTGTATCTGGCGTTTTCAATGTCCCACGCAAGTTATTTTCGCGAAATCTTTCAGTTTTAAGCACTTTGAACCGATTAAATTTTGATTTTGGTGCTTCTTTTCTCATTTTCGCCACTTGAGGTGAGTTTGTCTCAACATTTGGAAGATTTTCTCAGGAGTTGACTTTTGTTGACTTTTTCATTTCCCGAGAGTTGACTTTTGTTGACTTTTCCAATTTTGGCTCATTTTTGCTCATTTTTGCTCCTTTGGCAGATTTTCTAAAATGGCTGGTCATTTCCCTCACATTGGAGGTCTTTTGGGTGCCGTGGATAATCCTGATATTATGGCTCTGCTTGGGGTTCGACCCTTCATACAGAAATCGACCCTCCAGTACATGTTCTTCCGCGGGTTGTTTTCTATCACTTCTTGATTTTGTGGTGAGCACACGGGGATGCCTTCTATGGAAGCAGTATCACCTCTCCCATGAGGCACGAGAGGTATTTGCTTAGTTTTTACCTTTTACGCAGCGTATTATGAATTTTTCATGCATTAAAGTGCCTTTTGCCATGTTTGGTGCTCATTTTGAGTACACAACTTATTTAGAATGTTTAGTCTCGACATAGCATTACATTTTACATTCTAAACACCTGATTCGATCATTTGAATTTACGAACCATAACCCATAAATTGATTGTGAACACACGGCACACACTAGTTGAGAATTGAACACGCGGCCCAAACAGCGATTTTTACGAACACGGCCGAATTAGAGGTGAACCGCAACACACACCGATTGAACCGCAACCCAAACCGATTTTTGAACACACGGCTTGAATTGAAGGTGAACACCGCGGCATAGCGATTGAAAGTTGAACCGCGGCCTAAACACGATTTTACGAACACGGCTCGAATTAAAGGTGAACATCGGCACACACGATTGAGAGTTGAACCGCGACCAAACAACGATTTTACGAACACCGGCTCGAATTAATGGTGAACCGCGCACACACCTTGATTGAACCACGGCCCAAACCGATTTTCTGAACACACAGCTCGAATTAATGGTGAACACGCACCACACACTAATTTTCTGAACACACAGCTCGAATTGATGGTGAACACGCAGCACACACTGATTTTCTGAACACACAACTCGAATTAATGGTGAACACGCAGCCCAAACACTAATTTTCTGAACGCACAGCTCGAATTGATGGTGAACACGCAGCACACACTGATTGAACACGCAGCCCAAACACTGATTTTCTAAACACACAGCTTGCTTACTTTACTTTGCACACAGCTTATTCATTTTATTTGCACGCAGCTCATTCCTTCCATTTGCACACAGCTTATTCATTTTATGCTGAAATATGTATTCGTTCTGAATGCAAGTGACTTCTCGCACCGTCTTGAGGATATGGCTCTCCGTGGCGAGATTGGTATGCAAGCTCCGGGCTGTCCGATTTGGTTGACTTAGCGGGGTTTGGGTCATACATCTTGGGCTATCTCGTTGTCTTGCGGAGGAGGGCGTTGATGGCGCCTTGGTGGAGAGATAGTGGGACACCACCAACTCCTTCTATTTTTACGCCACGAGGACTTGACTATGACCCCGTTTGACTGTCGTATTGGTGGCCTTGATGTGGGAGGTTGGCCCATCCCTTCTGGCGAGGACATAGGCGATGGGAGGCCGCTTGGATATATTTATTAGGGACTCGCCCGCTTGTTGATAGATCTTCGGGGACGGTCCGATACACTTGGTTCTCTTCCCATTTTCAGAGGGTGGAGATGGAGCCCGGGACTCCTGAGAAGGCAGCACAGTATGCCCGCGGTTTTCTGATGTTCCTTTTTGGGACCACTTTGTTTGCCAATAGGGGGAACACTGTCGGGCTTTATCTGTTGAGTGCTTTTGTGGACCTATCACAGGTTAGACGGTATGACTGGGGCGGCGCCGGCTTGGCTACCCTTTATTGCTACATGAGCGCGACCTCCCGTGGACGGAGGGACTTACTTGGAGGCTATTGGAGAGCCTAGGAGGTACTTTCTGTCCTCTTGATTTACATTTCTGGCCCTCATTACTTGTATATTGCACACACGGCGCACTTTACACTCTGTATTTTGCCCTCAGCACTTTGCATTTATATTTTGCACTGTTTTCCACAGTTATGGGTCTATGTGTATTTCCCGACATTAGCCTCGGAGTTGGTGGTAGAGGGGCCCCTCGTGACCCCGTACTTACTTGTATTTGAAGGCCAGTACCGGCCAAGACCGCAGGAGTCTCTTCTTTATCTACGGCAGTACTTCGACACGGTGCGGTCGACGAAGGTATTTCAGAACTCTCGGTTCTTTGTGTTTTCATCTTTGATTTGTCTCGTACCTTCCCGATTTCTGATTGATTTATGCATTGGTTATCCGTAGATCACATGGCGACCACAAGCGCCCTTAGGTGAGGTCTCGATTCCAATTCTTTGGAGGTGGGGTGCCTCGTCTGATTCTATTCGAAGGGCCAGTTGGTAGGGCCTGGTTTTTGAGGGACCGCTTCTTGCGTCAGGTCTGGGGGTACACTTCTCAGGACCCTCCTCGGCACCCCAGTTGATATCTTGGATTCTTGATAGGCTCTCTTCTGGGATGTTGTTAGTGCTATCTTTGAGTCTTGATGCCTTGCTACATCTTGAGGAGGGAGATTATGCTACTTACCGTCACATATACCTGATGCCTCCATTGACGGGAGTCCGTACTCCAACGATGAGGCCTGGTGGTATGCCATCTTCGAGCCAGGCCAAGGCTCGGGAACACCGGCGAAATTTGGTACATCTAGAGGTAGGAGTAGGTTCCCCCGATTCCTCCAACTCATCCTCATCCTGGATGGCCGGATATGCCGACTGAGCTAATGGGGTGGCAATATGGGACTACCTCTTTGGTTCCGATCCCGATAGAACCTCCGATGCCTAGCCACCGATATGTCAGAGACCCCGACTCACCCCCGGTATACTTTACAGCTTTGATTCATTTCTCAGATACTTGGACGTTTATTCCTTTACTGATATTCTTGCCTTTGCACCTGCAGCCTCCTGTCGAGTACATGGATGAGGTGCTCGAGATGGTAGCCTCACTTGAGGGGATGGTCCTGCGGAGAGAGGCGCAGTTGTCCATCATGGGTTTCCAAGTACCCTTTAATTTTCTAGCATTCATCATATACGATAACATCTTGACTTTGAACATTTTACTATATTGATAAATTTGGTTGTATGCGAGCACATCTAACACACACCACATTCATGCATTATTCTGCGTACATCATACTGTGTAGCTTGCTTGCATTTGTATGTCGATATACATGTTTTGGTGATGTATTCAAACTACATTTTCATTTTGAGATGCCTCCGGTATATGCTTTCGGCCCTTGAGCGCCCTGGGCCTTCTCGGGGAGGTGGACCATCTGGGCCTTTTAAATTTGGGCCATCGAGCCTTTTGAGGAGCAGGAGGGTCGTCTCATGAACCTGAGCACACATTATAGAGGAGGCCGGGGTGAGGATGAGGAAGAGGAGGAGGCATGAACCGTCGATTGGAGACATCTGTTGTGAGATGAGGAGGCTCCGGTCTTGGCTCGGGAGTGGAGATGAGGTGAGGAGGGCTCGAGGATGGCGCTCGATTCAAATGATGATGATGGCGATGGTAGTATAGAGTTTATTCCGCAGAAGAGGACGAAGAGGGCCTCTTATTCCTGCTCTTGAGAACACAGATGCGGCTGTTCCCCTGCTTTGTTTACCTTTTACTAGTAGTTATAGCACATTGTATGTTGTTAGGTAGTTTTATTTTTTGTAAAACTTGTGCCCTTGTTTGTAAAATGTTGTAACAAACGAAGCATGATGGAATAAACGACTTTTGAAAAAGTGTTGTATTTTAAACTCTTAGCATCATATCGCATCATTTTGCACCATAATGAGATTGAATGGAAATGTGCATTGTGCATTTGCCCAGTCAGGTAGTGAACCGACGCAACAACTTAACTTACTAAGATATAACAAAACCTTAGCAAGTTTACAACTCGATAAGCAAAACACAACAGTGTTGACAACAAGACTCAACAAAAATTGCTTAAACAAAGAGTAACAACTCAAAAACACAACACCTGACGGCTTCGACAAACAACTCGATAAGCAAAAGCGACAACTCGATAAACAAAACTTAACAAAACAAAAGTGTACTTGGACGATCACGGGCAGCGCAGGCATCCAAGCAGAGAGAAATAGAGGCCTTGACACACCGTTGCATGGAAATGCTTGAAACTTCCTCTGGAGGGTAAAAGCAGGCCAAAGACACACATTGGAGCATGGCGGTCACTTTTGGGAGCTGGCGGCCAGCTTTATTACAAAGGGAGGCCACTGCGGTTTTGAAAAGAAATGGCTGCCGAAAAATGTGGCCGGCCGGCCACTTAGCTCAGCAACCGTCAAATTTTTGACACAGGTCCCCTGAATAGTGTCTTCTCCTCTTTAAAAGCCTTAGCTCCGTGGTTCATTCAATTCATCTTAATTTTGCACAAAAATGGAGGCGTTTCTCGTCGAAAATCTCACATCTTGGATTGCTTCTCTAGATGGCTCGAAAAAGTTGAACTTCCGGGGTTTCGGGTTGAATGCACTATTTACGCTGAGCCGTACTCCACTGCACCTTCCTTTCCTCCATGCTGCGGCGAGGTTTTGGAACCCAGTGACGCATGTCTTTAGCTTCGGCGGGCAAGAGGTATGTCCAACTTTCGAAGATTTTCAAGTTTTGATGGAATCTGAACGTTATGGAGGGATTTTGCCTCAGTTTCGTTTTAGCCATGCCCAAGCTTTAGGGCGGATGTATGGACTTACTGTGCATGATGCTCGGTCTCTGATCTGTAATGGGGAACTGTATATCCTCGGTTTGATTCATCGCTTTTCTGGTGCCGGTGACCGCGGCAACCATCATTGGCAAGGTTTTCGACAACATGCCCTCTGCTTGTGCATGCTATCTCACTTCCTGCTTGCCCCGGGCCTGGGTGGACCCAACATCCATTTGATTGAAGTTGCTCAGGGCTTGAAGGAAGACAAAAGCTGTATTGCTATGGCATTGGCCGAAACGCTGATGGGCTTGGACGCTTTCCACCGTCGAGAGCGACAATTCTTGCGGGAGTCCACTCTTTATTCTGAGTAATGTTTCCTACCCAATCTCATATATGTATTTGCTCACATCACTCGGTCCTCAGGCTCGGTTTTTCTCACAAAACCCTTGTCTCACTGTTCTCTCATCGCATGTCTCTCTATTCTTTATTCTCTCATTTTTCATCCCTCCCCAGGTATGGTTGATGGACAAATTGCAGGTTGTGGACTCTTGCCCTGCCTACTCAGCCCACGGTTACTTCTTTCGACAATGCCTAGTTGATGCGCTTGATGAGGGATGGTGGTTCAACTGGATGTGCAATTTGTCTGCTGACCGCATTGCTTGGCGCTGTCCTTGGCTCAATCTTCCGGCAATGAGCTATAGCATGTTCCGGATGGGATCAATTGATTAGTCGACCCCTTTGTGTGTTCTACTTCTGTTCGATTCTATGCTAGGTCGATCATGATCGGACTTGCCCACTGAGGGATTAGTGCATTTGCTTTCGATCAGCGCCTGACTTGCCGATATGTTATAACATGAAGGACTAGAGAGCTCCTGGCCCCTGCTCCCACTTTAGGTTGCACTTTGTCTGACGAGTGCTGGGATTGGCTCAATGAAGAGGCCTGTTGGGCCTAACGGCATCGAGGCTTCGACTAGCTCTGGAAGGCGTGGGACACTGACTTGACTATGCGGTTATTGCTTTATTAGTACTTTCAAGTTTTCTTTATGAGTGTAATAAAAAAGCAACTTCAATTGTACGCAAGAGCAAGAGAACTCTGTATTGAAATCAATGAAATTGAAAGTTGTGGTACTGAAAATTTTCCGCTCTGGTCCAAAAATGGTCTTAGTTGTAAAAAGATTAATTTGAACAAAGTCAACCTTTAACAAAACTTTCCAAAACTATTTTTGATATGGATCAGAACTGGACACGCCTGAGATCTGTCACTGAGATGCACAACCCCGGATCCTAGCAACTCGAAAGTTGCCCCTAGTTTGAATAGTATCGCGGCACTGTGTGGCAACGGAAAGTTGCCCCTAGTCTGAATAGCACTGTACCGGAGATTGCGATAAATGCTAATGGACAAAGATGACCGAGATGATCAAATGGACAAAGTTCATCGAGGAAAAGTTTATGGCTAAACTTCAGGATGAAGTTGCCTATGTATCCCAAAGATGGAAATCAAGCCTTACGTAGTTCAGGCCCAGGTTCTCTCGGGTATTTTCACTCTCCTTTTGCGCTCTAACTTTTGCCAAGGCCGCCCTTTGCGGGTTTTCAACCTTGCGAGCTCAGTTTTTATAATTTCAAATTTTTTGTGCTCTGAGTTTTGCCTAGGTCAACCTTTCGGGTTTTCGGCCTAGCGAGCCTCTCAAGGGTAATATTTTTTCAACTTGTCCATATTGATTGGTTGTGAAAACTCCAAGCCATCTAGATCCATCAGAACCACAGCTCCACCTGACTAGATTGACTTGATGATGTAGGACCGATCCGGTTAGTGCGAACTTGCCCCTTGGGTCGTGGATGGGAGCTCGGTTGTCCTTGAGCATCAAATCTCCTTCTTTTAAATTCCTGGACTTAACCTTCTTGTTGAAAGCCCGGGCGATTCTGCGTTGATAACCCTAAACATGGTGCAGTGCTTTCAGTCTTCTCTCATCAAAGAGCATGAGTTCCTCAAATCTGCTCTGCTGCCAATCCACTTCGGCTATTTGACACTTAGCCAGTACCCGCAATGACGGAACCTCAATCTCGATAGGTAGAACGGCCTCCATCCCATAAACCAATGAATACGGAGTCGCCCCAGTAGAAGTTCTGATTGAAGTCTGGTAGCCCCATAGAGCAAACAGCAGCTTATCTGGCCAGTCTTGGTAGGTTTCCACCATCTTCTGCAGTATGTGCTTGATATTCTTGTTGGCGGCCTCAACCGCTCCATTGGTCTGCGGTCGATAGGTAGAGGACTTATGAAAAGCCACGTTGTATTTTTCCAACAAATCAGTCACCTCCTTCTTGAAGTGGGAACCGTTATCTAAAATAACCTCATTTGGGACTCCGTAGCGACAGATGATGTTGTTTCTGATAAATTTTGTGACGTGCGAAGCCTTCAACACCGCATAAGATTGGGCCTCGATCCATTTTGTAAAATAATCTATTGCAACCAGAATGAACTCATGCCCATTCGACCCCTTCGGAGTGACAGCCCCGATCACATCAATTTCCCAAATTGAAAATGGCCATGGCAAAGTCATGTTGTACAGTTTTGACAGCGGAATGTTCATGTGATTTGTATGGATTTGACATTTGTGGCATCGCCGGACAAAACCAATACAATCCTCCTCCATGGTGGACCAGTAGTAACCCTGTCTGAGGATCTTCCGTGCCAGCATTACTCCATTCATATGTGCACTGCATTCCCCTCCATGGATGGCTTCCATTAGACACTTTGACTCTTCGGCATCAACACACAGCTTATGCATTCCCAGATGACCTCTCTTATCTGACTTACCCCCACGGATGATGGGCGAGCGGCCATTCTTGATTGCCCTTTTGTCTTTGGCATTTACCTGGCGGGTATGCTTCCTTCTCCAAGAAATTCCAAATGTCGTAATACCGGGGTTTTGTCACGAACCTCATCTATAGCGATGTCGACTCGTAGGCAGGTGCAAATTTCTGGTCAATGATGACTGAACGCATCCGGACTCCACACGGGATGTCTATCATGGAAGATAGAGTTGCTAAAGAATCTGCGAACCTGTTGTTCTCTCTTAGTAGATGAGTAAAACTTAGCTTCTCAAACCGAGGAATTAGCAAGTCCAAGGTCTGATGATACATCATCATCTTTTCCTCTTTTACTTTCCAGTCTCCTTTTGCTTGAGACACAACAAGGTTCGAGTCCCCGATGACATCCAACCGTCTTGCCCCTAGTTCCAGGGCTGCTTCTAGACCGGCAATGCATGCCTCATATTCTGCTTCGTTATTTGAGGCTTTGAATCAGAGTTTGAAGGCTAGAGGGATACGGGAATTGTCGGGTGCTATCAACAACACTCCTATCCCATACTCGTGCTGATTTGATGCTCCGTCGAAGTACATCGTCCAAGTTTCGTCGTCGATATTCAAAATGGCCTCATCTGGGAATAAATACTCAATTGTTTCACCCCCTTCCACTGGATGGTCAGCAAGGAACTCTGCTACTGCTCTTCCTTTGACTGACTTGTGTGTCACATATTTTAGATCAAATTCGGATAGCAACAGCAACCAACAAGCTAGCCTACCCGTAAGTGCTGGTTTCTCGAAAAGATATTTGATGGGATCAAGTCGTGAAACCAACATTACGGAGTGAGCTAACAGGTAGTGCCACAACTTCCTGGTAGCCCATACCAAAGCTAAGTAAGCCTTTTCCAACGGTGTGTAACGAGTCTCATACTCTAGCATCTTCTTGCTCAGATAGTAGATGGCTCTCTCCACCTTGTCCTCTAATTCTTGCGCAAGCATGCAGCCCATTGTAGTCTCGGTTACTGACAGATACAAAATCAACGGTTTCCCCGGTTCTGGTGGGGACAAAACGGGTGGGTTCTGTAAATATTCTTTAATCTGTTCAAAAGTAGCTTGGCATCGGCCGTCCCATTGGAATTTCTTTCCTTTCTTCAAGAGGCCAAAAAGTGGTTCACAAGTCAAGATTAATTTTGAGATAAACCGTCTTATGAATTACACTTTACCCGGAAAGCCTCGCACCTCCTTTTCAGTCCTTGGTGGTGGCATTTCTAAGATGGCCTTGATTTTGGAAGGGTCGACCTCGATGCCCCTTTGTGTGTCGAAATCTGGCATTTTCCCTATAACACGAATGCACATTTTGAGGATTCGGTATGGCAAAATTCCCTGATCCTTTGAAAAAACTTGTGCAAGGCGGTGTAGTGGCCTTCTCTTTCTTTGGATTTGACAATCATGTCGTCCACGTACACCTCAACCTCTTTGTGGATCATGTCATGTAATATCATGGTCGCGGCCCGTTGATAAGTAGCTCCAGCGTTCTTCAACCCAAATGGCATTACCCTATAGCAGTATGTCCCCCACGAGGTGGTGAAAGCAGTCTTCTCCCGGTCATCAGGTGCCATCACTATCTGGTTATAGCCTGAGAAGCCATCCATAAACGAAAGCAAAGCATGCCCCGCTGTGAAGTCCACTAACTCATCAATATGCGGCAAGGGAAAGTCGTCCTTTGGACTAGCTCTGTTCAAATCTTTGAAATCTACGCATACTCGGATCCTGCCATCCTTCTTTGGCACCGGAACAATGTTGGCCAACCAAGTCGGGTATTCGGATACCAGTAGGAAGCCTGCGTCGATTTGCTTGGTGACCTCTTCCTTAATCTTAAGAGCCCAGTCCGGGCAGATCCTCCTGAGTTTCTGCTTGATAGGTCTGGCCTCGGGGTCAAGGGGGATCCGATACTGTACAATCTCAGGATCGATTCCAGGCATGTCTTCGTAGCACCACGCAAAAACATCTTTGAAAACTTTTAATAAAGTGACTAAGCGTTCGCGTTCCTCTGAAGACAACGTGGACCCAATCTGGACCAGCCGCGGGTCCTCCTCAGTACCAATGTTTACGGTAATGATTTCATCAACTAACAGTTTAACAAATCTTTCCTGCTCTTGCTCAATTAAACGTTGCAAAACCGGAGGGACTTCGTCCTCGTCGTTTTCATCAAAGTTTTGAAAGTCTGAATTAATGCAATAAATCAAGGGCACAGAAAAGTACTCAGAAACCACAGTTACTTGATTCTCATTAAGCACATCCAAATCATCCGATTCATTTACAACAGACTCAAATGAAAAGGAAAAAGACGACCTAGACAGGACTGTGGTATCCGGGTTATCATCCCCAGGAGTACCAGACTCAGACTCAGTCGAGCTGGAACCTAATTCCGACTCACAAGACTCTGTGGAATCAGATTAGGCTCACTACGACCAGTCTTCTTTGGGCAAAAATCCTCCTCGTATTGCCAAGTGAGAGAGGCGCGATAGATGCATCAAAATAGTTCTTTGGCGGGCTCATGGCCGTTTCATCCCCAATCATGGAAAGCAGAAGTTATCCCCAAGCACTTATGGTTGATCGGAGGATCTGAAAGTAGACATGCCAATGCTACCCCATTTCAATTTGGCGCCCTCGAGTCAACTTTGCCTTACACTTCTCAACCTCGGTGATGGGTGCATGCGCTCTGTGTAGCGTCATCCCCGGATAGTTGCAGGTCGAAGAAGATCTCGAAACCTGGCACGCGCTTCTTCTCTGCGTTTAGCCACGGCTCTGAGAAGCCGCAAAATGAAAAGTCCTCCCCGTCCCGGACGAAACGTCCATTCAGGGTACCCTGGATGGGCCTATGCATTAATTCAAAAGGCTTCCCAGCCTGGTTTGCTCTGGCTCTTCCGGCCATTTCCTTTCCCTTCCTCACCCAGTCCTCTTTGGTGGGCAGATAACCCAAGCCAAAGGTATAAGGGTTGTGTGGCACTTCGGCCAATGCTGCGACGCCTTTTCGGCCGCTCCTTCCTAATCCCATCCCGGGGATATGTTGTAGCTTGTTCATGAGGTAGACGGATTGAGCACTGACGTACACTCCGTCATTCACAGCCATGACATTTTGCACTACCCAAGCCTCAGCCAAAGTGAACCCTGATAAGAACACATCCTCTCTGCCATGCTCGATTTCCAAGACTGGTGTGGACACTTCTGGCGGCGGATGGATTGATGAATTCCCGAAGACAATAGCCAGCCCCTTCCCGTGAGGGTACTTCAACATCTGATGTAAAGTGGAAAAGACTGCCTTCACTTGGTGCAACCACGGCCGCCCCAAGAGTAGATTAAAGGTTGTGGGAATATCCAAGACATGGAATTCGATGTTGTGTTGTCCTGGACCAACCTGGGTCTGAATCTTGACAGTCCCCATCACTTCCCTGCTAGTATTATCATATGCTCTGATCACTTGAGTAGTCGGCACGAAGTCCGCGGTCTTCAACCCGATTGCATATCTGTTACATTTGGCGGATGTTGATAAGCGGATCGGTATCAACAAGTACCACCGGTATCCACTTATCTCTACATTCCACAAAAATGTAGAAGTGCATTATGATTTGCGCCCTCGGTGGCGATTCTTTAATACGAAAAGGTTAATGTCGGGAACCTCCTCTCGGAAGACCAGTAACCAATGCTCTGGTGTAGTATCTATAGAGAGTTTGGCCTTGTCCATAACAGATAGGACAGCTTGTCTGTGCACCCGTGATGCCATAAGCAGTCCCCAGATGGAGATGTCTGCTTGTATCTTCTTTAATTGCTTGAGCACAGCTTCTTCTTCAATCTACTTCTCCCTCTATTTCTCAGCTTCCTTGTCTTTCCCAGATGCCTCAGGTTGGTCTAGGTGCGGGGGCTTGAAGTACCGCCTGCTTCTTGTCATGTGATCCACCTCATCAAGGTACCAGGTGTCATCTGGTTGATTATTTCCCTAATCATCGTCTGTGTGGGCAAGACTTAAATCATCGTCTTCCCACCACATCCCGCTAGCGTTCAATACGCACCTGCCTGGCTCTGGTATGTTCGTACTTCCAGTACTCTCAGCCCATATGCTCACAGCATCTCCTGCTCTCGTGCCCACAGCACTTTCAAT
The DNA here is from genome assembly GCA_025200525.1 of Camellia lanceoleosa. Classification (NCBI taxonomy): domain Eukaryota; kingdom Viridiplantae; phylum Streptophyta; class Magnoliopsida; order Ericales; family Theaceae; genus Camellia; species Camellia lanceoleosa. The sequence goes on from CM045760.1 coordinate 41,920,388, forward strand.
CCTTTCATGGGTTTTGGCTTTCCGGACTCTCTCAGAATCCCAATTCTTCTCTTGTTCCGCCTGCATTAGCTCGGTTTGTTGTTTGGTTTTCCCTGCATTCACAATGTCTTGGGTCCAAGGAAAATTCTTTGTACCGGTGCTCTCCGGCAATGTATTCTGACTTTCGGCCCTTCCGGCCACCACTGATACCCTCGCTCTTGCTGGGCCCTGTTCTGGTTGAAATTCTACAACGTCTGGTTGATCATCTAACTATCCGGTAGCTTCTACCGACTCCTCATACTCGAACCAGTTGATTGCCGCATCCCCTGATTCTTGGTCACTGAAGAATTGGAGGTTGGCAAGGCCCTTTCCTGTAGCTGTTAGATCATCCGTTCCTCGTTCAAATCTGTCCCCCTAAATTACACATAATTCTGCTCTTTCTGGCAGCCCTATACTCAGCTCAAACTGGCCTACTGACTGGATGTACTCACTTGGATCGTAGGCTCCTCCAGCGAGATTCCCAGACTGCTCAATCCCAAACTCAACAATTCCACTCTCTTCTGAAATCTGCCCTGTCCCACCTTCGATGGTCACTACCGCCGGCTCTAGTTGGGTTGTAGAGATGTCCATCATGCACAAGTCAGTGCAGACAGGAAGGATCACCTCCGGCTTAGGTAGGTGGGATGGGGTGATATAGCTACTAGGATCGTAAGACGCGACCCCAGTTCGGATGAAGTTGATTCTGTTGGGAGGGGAAGCTTGGTTATGTGGTGGGAGAGGATTTGTTGTGACGTTGGGTTTGTTGGGAGGCGCAATCACCTACTTGTCAATAAGATCCTGGATCTCGTGACGCAATCTGAAACAATGGTCGGTGTCATGGCCGTCTTTGTTGGTGATCTTGTATGATATTTTGCAGTCATGAGAGGGAGGGAGTGGATTTGGTAGTGGCCTCAGCTCTAGGGGCGTCAAATGCTTCTTCCTGGTTAATAACCCCAGAGCTTTGGACAGGGGCATATATAGGGGTGTGAAGGTTCTTTGGCCTCTGGGTTGATATTTGGTGGTTTGGGTATTGCTTCTGGATGCATCGGAGAAAGGCGTGGCTGCCATAGGCCTCGGAAGGGAAGGGGGAATGGTGGTGACCATGCTCACTTCTGGAGCTTCGAAGCTTGATTCTTGGCGCCACTTGGGCCTGCATTGTTGTTACGATTGAAAGTCCTCCTAGGTTGCTCCCTATCCTGGTCAATCAGACCCTGCTTCATTGCATCCTCGATTTGTACCCCCATCTCGTGTAGATCTGAGAAGGTGGGGAAGGGGAGTACAATCATCTTCTGCATCAGTTTCGGTTGGAGATTGCGCACAATCATCCTGATTTGATCTTTGTCGGTAGGCCTCAGGGTCATCATCGATGCCTTCGCCCTCCATCGGGTTACGAAATATGAGAAAGTCTCTTTGGGCTCCTGCCTGGTTGTTTCGAGATCACGAGTCGTAATCTCAATCTGGGTGCTGTACGAGTATTGGGCAACAAAGGCCTCGGCCATTTCATCCCAACTTCTTTTGACATCATCCTCCAACTTCGCATACCAGATAGTGGCCACACCTGACAGGGTTTGGCCGAATAGCGAAAGCTTTTGTGGTCTGGTTAGGCCCATTGGCTGCAGTATATCTAAGAATAACCGGAGGTGGACCATGGGATCCCCAGATCCATCGAAGCGATCAATCTGTAGCATTTTGAATCTATATGGTAAGGTCACAGCCACATCGGTATATCCGTCCTCGATATCCAGAATAGCCTTTACTCCCTGTGATTTCTTGAATAGCTTCTCGAGCTTACTCAATTTTAGTGATGTATGGTCTATTTCGAACTCAAAGGGAGAGTCCAGGTGGTTGGCAGGTGTATGGGTCTTGGACAGTTGAGGAGGAAGTGGGGGTGGAGCTGGCCCCACTGGAATGTCTGTGTCCTCCTAGATGTTCTGGACATTTGGCAAGGTGTTTTGGGTGTTTGGCAGGACATTTTGGACAGTTGGTGTTTGCTTGGGTAATGGGACTCCTGGTGGAGGAGGGTTTGGGTCTTGGTGATGCTCGACTTCTTCTTTGGCCTGGGTAATTAACTCACTTTCTTTGGGCCATGATTGTGGCTTTGTTGTTTAGTGAACTCGCTTGGCGGACAGCGTCCTCTTGCATCTGCCTCATGCTCTCTTAGAGCTGGTGCATCATTTCTTCCATCCTAGCAATATCTTGCTGATCCTGCTGACTGACCGGTATGTGTATCTCTATGGCGAAAACTAGGATCTCAGCCCGACTGTTCACTGCTAGGGTAGGCCACTGCTCTGGTAACCTTTGTTCAGACACACTACGCCTTCTCGGCCTTCTCCTGACAACTGGGGGTAGAGAATGGAACACTGGCTGTCCGTCAACCAGATCCTCAGAGCAATTGAGCCGACGACCTCTTGTCCAAAGTGCTTGGGGAATATCTACTGGGTCGGAAGCAATTGTGCTAAAACTGTCCTAGCAGAAAGATAAATAAAGCAATAAGGAAATAAACAACCAGATAAATGAACAGCATAACAGTTTAAAATAAATGCACAATACACAGCTGGGCATAACAACACACGGTCGATAAGCTGATTACACACTATCCTCAAACACTGATCATTATCCTGAATCAACGTCTGAAAATGAATCGCGATACCCACGGATAAGTGATTCTCAAACAACTGGCCCGATGCCCGCAGGCCTGATGCCCAAACTCATAAACTGATACATGCATTCCTTGTAGAGATGCACTCTAAAAGCACATAATAGATAAGTGAGAGCCAAAACACCCCTATGTTGGGGTAGGATTTCCCTGTCCTATTTTGTCAGGAACTAGGGTTTCACTATGCACGCAGCGGTTTCAAACAACCTATATCGGGTAAGCAACCTGTCCTAGTTTGGAATGGTCACTACAGATTTTGATATGCACTAGGTCGAATGGTCAAAAAGGGTGCCCCGGTAAAACCGGGGTTTGTGTTCCCATACTGGCAGAGCCCATCACTGGTCAGCCTTGTGGTCATGTCTTGACAAGACAAGCCTCCGGCAAACCGTTCAGGAATAGCAAATGGCAAACACGGTATCCTAGGCGCACCAATGCAAATGCAATGCAAAGAAACACACAAGTGTAGTCAAAACCAGATATCATGAGTTCGAGTCAAGTTCTTCAACTCCCCAGTAGAATCGCCAAAAACTATAGACAAGCCCGCGGGGGGACCTCGCTACAGCTCGGACTCAATTTTGTCACGGTTCTTAATCTTGAACCAATGAGTCCAAATCCGGCAAATCGTTTTGAGAAAACAGATTTTTTTTGAAAGAAATGCCAAACATGGATGCTTTACCAGATATAGAGTCGCCACCTAAATATTTTATTTTTGGGAAAATTTAGGAAACCCTGACTCGTTTGCCTAAGGCCACGTGTCCGTTATCACCAAAGTTGCCTCGGCTCGGGAACTTGGGTATGATTGGAGAAGGTCACTTCGTCAGCACCCCTGCTCGCCCGATCAAAGATCGGCCTCTACTAACCATGATATCTAATTTTGAAAACATTGTGCGTTCTTATTCCGGTTATTAGCCTAGGTTTACTATGTGATGTACTGACATACAAGTATAAATTGGATACTTTGAATTGGAACAAAACATTTCATGTTTATTTTTGAAAGATGGTTTGCTACCGCATGTAGGCTTAAAATCTGATTTTGCCACCTTGGATGGGCTTAGAAAAGATGGTTTTGCAACTATCTAGTGGGCTTAAAACTTGCGATCAATGCATTGTTCCAATCCAAGTAACTCAACCTTCACCCACGGGCATTCAAGCGGTATATCACATAAGTACATAGCCTCATAGTAAGCATGCTATCATGGCGCACTCACACACATGCAAGGATGCTAAAGCATAAAAACTCACCGAGTACTCCAAGCTAAAAGCGAAACCGATTAGAAATCCATGCATGATCCTAAATATCTGAAATGCCTAATGCAACACATGTAAAAATGCAACTATAGTAGGCTCGGCTATTCTAAACATAGGCGTATGGAATACTCTGACTAACATGTATTCAACTTAGAATTGAAATACAAATGCGATTAGTATGATCTTGTAGAGCAGTGCATGCAAAGCAGATGAATAAATCTTTGTGGTGAAAGGGTTTGGAAATACTCCTTAGATCCTGAAAGGCGCCAATGATCCTCAGCTAGTCACGAAAAGATCTGAACACTCCCGTTAGGGATGCGGAATTAGCACTCCGACGGGCAAGTCGATTTCTGCTCAAGAAAGCTTGTTTACTAAGTTTTTAGAAGTGATTCTTCGTCCTTTACAAATCTGAAGCTCTTGTATTTATATCCATTCTCTGGGCCTCGAGTGCAGGCCTACTTTTTAATAATTATTTTTTCTTCTATTACGGCTCTAGGGAGGGGTCCAAATCGGCTTATCTATCCTATTCGCCCCGTATTCTTGCGGGATATATCTTGACTAGCGTGAAGCTTGAAATATACCTCCTTATCCTCGCCTAATTATTAAGCCTACAATTGCCCTTCAAACTCCTGTTGATGGCGAGTTAACGGCGAGTTTGGTTGAATTTGAGAAGTTGGCGTCGGTGACCGCGTGCCCCAATATATGTCGAGGCGCACCCTTTTTGCTCATCATTACGCTTTCCGCTCTATTCATGTGTATCTCGAGCATTTATTGCGATTTGAAACCGGTCTTTTCAAATTCTCGTTTAAATCGATTTTACGAGACTTTTGGATCGTCGGTGCATATCCTCCATGACTTCGTGTTTTACGCAACTTCTTCCGTCTTCCCTTGTCTCATCTGCTCCTCGTAAGTTTCCTTATCCTTCTTTGTAATCTGTTTTCCGTTTGTTATTTTGGCTCCGGTGAACACTTAGTTCTCTGTTAAGATGGCCAAACATTTGAAAGACCTCCTTTTCGAGGGTAGTATCTACGGTTTCGCAACACTTCTCTATTCTGACGGCGTCCATTTATCCCTTATAGCGGACAACGCTCTCGACATGGAGAAGGAAGACCAAAACACTATCGTATTCCCTCTTTTATCCATTCTTTGAGGCGGAGTTCGTTTCCCTACACCTACTTGAGGGCCGTTCTCGCTATTGGGGTTTGATTCCTTCTCAACCCAATGTAAATTTCTTTCGAATCATCATGGGGGTAGTAGAGTTGAATCGACGCCTTAGGATCAACCTCGGGATTCCGGCCATTCGGCATTGCTACGCCTTAGCCAAATCCTCCGGTCGGCTGGGGCAATATTTTCTCAGGGCCAAAGATACTGACCATCACTTGGTGACCATGCTTGCCAGTTCCTTGGATTGATGGATCTTCCCCTGGCCTAGGGGGTTCATGATAGGAACTCGGCTCTGAGGATCAATTCATGAGCAATGGGGTACTACGCACTTTGGCTGAAGATCTTGAGCCAAAAGCTTGTCCTGCCGTTGACCTATTCGGCGTCAGGCGATTGGGTTTCGTGACTAATGAACTTGCCTCGATCATGCTGCCTCTGCGAGTGTTAAATGATTAAGGGCACAACTTTTAAGAGTGGTAGGTATCTGATTCAGACTCGTGAGAGAAAATCTATTGTGCGTATGTCGAACAAACTCTTCTTTACGACAAAGGGAAGCCAAGACATTGGGTGAGCTTAGCGGTGATATGGATCGAAGTGAACAACGTGGCGCCCTTGCGTCTTTGGGAGTAAGAGTTCTATGGGTCGAGAGGCGTCAATCTCCTCGGCGTCATAATAGAGTCGCCGAAACGGGATAGGCAGTCTCATGGGAGATCGCCACACGCCCAAGTTGAAAGGAGATCAGACGCGAATCCGTGCCCGTTAAGTTTTGCAGTATTCGTGAAGAATAAGCCCATGATGGAAGCGGACTCGATCGTGCGAGATCCCGACGTGGCGGTCGAGTTTGCTCGACAAATATTTCCTCCGGAAGTTCAGCAGTCAATGGATGGTCGTCGGGACTCTGAAGTGTTTAGCGAGGGCATTCATGGGGCGGTGAAAGGGCTCTATACGGCTTATAAAGTCGGGATGCGATTGCGCGCCGCCCGCCGAGAAATGGAGAAAAAGGATGAGCATATCCGTAGTTTGGAGGCTCGCGTGGAGGCGGCTGAACGTGAATTAAGGAAGATCAATACGGCTCAAGTTCAACCAGCAGGGCAGGTGAATCCAGTCGTGGAAGAGAGGTTTGCCAGTCGGCTTATAAGTATTTGCCATTGCCGTCGTGAAGCAGCGAGCATGTTCGCATTAGAGTCCGCCAAGGAGGTCTTATGAAAGGTTTTCACGAAGGCGCTTGGTTGGAATCCAAAAGACCCGGAGAAGCTTGAAGAGGTTTGCGATGTGAAAATCGTGGGTTCGGGCATGGTTGGATCAAGGCATCTCGGTGCCGAATCTCTTAAGCTTGTTAGGCATTGATTGCGTCACCTCTCTATCACGAAGGACTTTCCGTTTTACGCTTTTGAGGTTGAGAAGAGTGAGGATGAGGCGATGCCGTATGACTTTAATTATTGTAAGGTTGAGCGGTGGTCGTTACGCAATTATCTAATTTCTTGATTCTTTGAATAAAAGATGCTTTATTGAAAATGTCGAATTGTGTCCGCATTGGCGTGTGCATGTTTAATTTGATTGCATAAATGTTTGGAGGCGTAAATACATCAATCGGACGTGTGTTTAATTTGATTGCATGTCGGCGCCCGATTAGTTGTATGTGATCGGCCTCCATATAATGGTTGTTTAACTTTTGAACAAAGCTTATTGTGGCATGTTGTTGAAATTTGAAGAAGCGTGGTCGAGGATCGGAGGGCTACGGCGCTTTGACTTGGCAGAATGCGGATGTCTAGCCGATTGGGCTAGGTAATTTTTACCCTTCTTGTGACCTATCTTGCGCGTTTTAGCCAATTGTTGGGTTAATTAGGTGCGTGGAGAATGTTGGCCAAGCGATTGTGTTCGTGGAGTTTAGTGTTAATAAAATCACTTCGGGACTTGGGCCTCGAGATCGCGGCCATTACTGAGAATAAAAGCGGCAGGCGCCTCATGCAGTCAAGCATATTTGGTTCTCCAGCATCTATTGCGTGGGATGACCAACAGTTCTTACCATCGGATGGTGATGATAGTTGTAGGAGCTCAAATTCCGGCCGAACTTAGCGCTCGGATGGTTTGCGGCGGAGGATTCTCCGGTGTGGGAGGTGGACCGCTGAGAGGAGAAACCGGAAACACGTCAATCTCCAAGTCGTCGGCGAATCGCCAGGAAGCACAACGACCGTTACTCCTAACCTCCTTGTCTTGGATCTTGGCCTTGACATTGTCGATGGTGTCGAGGGCTGGCGGCATGCCGATTCAGACGCAGTTAGATCGATTCGTTTTGGTAGCGATGGTTGTTCGATGACAAGGGTCGAGTCGATGGGTTGATTTGTCTTAGAAGTTAGAGGTAGATATTGTAATGTTGACGCGGTTGCGTCTATGTAACACCTTTTTAATGAAATAAAAAGTGTTATTTCATATAGTAAGTGTTATTTCATATAGTTGAGTTTTATTACGAAAATGTTTTGTTTTAGCAATGCGAATGAATGTTCTTGATCCCGGTTAAGTACCTCATTTCGTATGGTTCAATAGTTTGCTAGTGGAACTTTTGTGTGGCTTAGATATTTTAGCTTAAATATTGTTCCTGTACTCGGGGATCGGTCCTTGCCTTGGGCGGGGTGCGAGTTTAGGCAGAATGGGTCTTACTCGTGGGCGGCTAAAATGCGCGTTATTCGCCCTAAGGTGTCGTGCACCAAAGGGGCTCGAATCGAGAATTATTTGGCCCTAAGGTGTCATGCACCAAGGGGCTCGAATCGGAGACTTAATTTGTGTCGTGATACGAAAGCGCTCGAATCAGGAGACTTGTTACGCCCTAAGGTGTCATGCACCAAAGGGGCTCGAATCCGGAGACTTGATTTGTGTCGTGATACAGGCGCTCGAATCCGGAGACTTGTTCGGCCCTAAGGTGTCATGCACCAAAGGGGCTCGAGACTTGATTTGTTAGTGATACAAAGCGCTCGAATCAGGAGACTTGTTCGCCCTAAGGTGTCATGCACCAAAGGGGCTCGAATCAGGAGACTTAATTTGGCCAATAGTGACCTGAAAGGCGCTCGAATCTGGAGACTTCTTGACCCTAAGGTGTCATGCACCAAAGGGGCTCGAATCCGGAGAGTTATTGACCCCTAAGGTGTCATGCACCAAAGGGGGCTCTGAATCAGGAGACTTATTCGGCCCTAAGGTGTCATGCAGCAAAGGGGCTCGAATCCGGAGACTTGATTTGTGTCGTGATACACGAAAGGCGCTCGAATCCGGAGACTTGTTCGCCCTAAGATGTCATGCACCAAAGGGGCTCGAATCTGGAGACTTAATTTGTGTCGTGATACGAAAGGCGCTCGAATCCGGAGACTTGTTCGCCCTAAGGTGTCATGCACCAAAGGGGCTCCTAATCAGGAGACTTAATTTGGCCAATCATGATACCGAAAGGCGCTCGAATCCGGAGACTTGTTCGCCCTAAGGTGTCATGCACCAAAGGGGCTCGAATCCGGAGACTTAATTTGTGTCGTGATATCTGGCGCTCGAATCAAGTAGACTTGTTCGGCCCTAAGGTGTCGAGGCACCAAAGGGGCTCGAATCCGAGACTTATTTTGGTCGTGGTATCCGTGAAGGGGCTTGAAGGAGAATAAAAATCGGTTTTCATTAAAGCGTGGGACGGTACAAACATTGAATCCCACAAATCGGGTCCGTAAATGGAATCTCGTTCATAGAGTGTCGCGTCTGTGAATTGCGAGCAGCGGATCTCCTCAATGCCACGCGAAATTTGGGAAGCGCATGGTGATGGTAGGTGCTTGGGGCCTTCATGACATGCAACGAGGCGCCCATGATGGCATTATATGGCGGCGGAGCTTCACAACCAAGAAGTCCATGTCAACTATCTTTGAGCCCGCTCGAGCAGTATACGACCCTCCCCTAGCGGATACTCTGGATTCGCATTAGGCCGTCGGCGCTGAGGCAGCGGTGATAGATCCAGGCTTCGTTGAGGTAGAGCTCGACAAAAGTTTACATGTCTGAGGATTTCCAAAGTGCTTCTGGGTCTATGAGAATCGTTTGGCTGTCAATGTCTGGCGTAATTTGGCGACCAAAGGATGCGTCGTGGTAACCGCCGTTCCGCGAGTCGAATCATCGAACTTAATTGTCGAGCTTCTTTGGGCTGCGATCGACATATTATGTTTTGGGGATTGGGTGCGACTGGACGGTATGCACGGTCGGGGATGCCGGCAGACCGTAGATTACGTGGATCACGCCAAGCGGAGGTGAATCCTGTCTCAAGGCTAGTGCTTTGGTTGGCCTTCCCTTGCTCACATATTGCTGCAATCGACCATCTTGCGCGAGTTCCTCCAGATGATCCTTTAGCGCATAACAACTCTCGGTTTCATGGCCGTGATCTTTGTGGTATTCGCATCGTCTGTCCCTCCTCCGTGTGTCAGGAGGCCCCACCATCTTCGCCGACCACTTGAAAAATGGAAGGTGCTGGACTTTGGTCATTATTGCCGCAATCGGCTCTGTCAACTCCATATACTTCTTGTCTGTTTGCCTTGAGCGTCTGCTATCGACTTGTAGTTGTTCATTCGTTCGGTGGGGGCACTGATCGCTTGACCGGTGGGAGTCTCGCCTTTTATCTCGCTTGGTCCGTTGTCGGGGCTCAGGGCTCGGTGGCGGCACGGAGCTTATTGGTCGAGTGGTTTCGGGGAAGGCCGTTTTGCTGGGGATTTGCCCGGCTTTTATCCTCAGGGCGTCATCTTTGACTTTACAATATTCTTCAACTTTTTTCATCAACGCCAGTTGTTTTGGGGGCCTTCGTCGAGAAGCTGAGAGCCTTTGTTAGGATGTAAACCCATTTTGAAGGCGGTGATGGCCATAGAATCGTTGCAGGCGTCGTCAACAAGGTTGAAGCACTCCCAATATCGTGCCGAGTACGCTCTAAGCGTTTCTTCTGACTGGATCTGTATAGCCCAGAGGGAGTCGGCTGTTTGGTATTACCTCGTTGGTGATGAACAGTACTGAAGGATTTCTGCGGTATCGGAAGCTTTTAATCGGTGGCTCCAACTTGTAATACCACCTAACGGCTAGTGGACCTAGGTTGCTAGGGAATATTCGACACATGAGGGCTTCATTATGCGTCGGCGTCATGGCCTGTTTGTAATGACGGATATGGTCAGTGGGGTCTGATTTTCCGTCGTATAGAGTGAATGAGGGAGCTTTGAATTTCTTGGGCAGGGACGCCCTTGTGATCCGTCGAACAAAAGGATCATGCTGGTCTTCCTCGTTTGAGCTACTTCTCCTGCGCTTGTTCCTCGTTCTCAGATCCTTTTCGGAGGAGCTGGAGGTCTCGGATCGTCCCCTTGCGTCGAGCTCCGTGGATGATGAGTTGGAGCTGCTATCGGTATCCTTTGGGCGAGCAGGGTCTTTGTTAAATGCGCCCTCGGGTCGCTCACAGTTCTGGCGCATGGCCTCTCTAGACTTTGCTACCTCCAGGGCCAAATCTTGACGGAGTCGCTCGTTCTCAGCGATCATGTTCTCGAGCCTATGTTCATTCTACTTTGCTTGTTCTATGATAGCCTGCATTGTTTCTTGTGCTGAAGTTGTTGGTGAATCGAAGTTCAGGACGCGTCGTGCCGGGATGGTTTCTTTTCGAGCATATTGGTGGGGTGAGTCATCTTCTGTGTTATCTCGTTGGTGGCTTCGGGATCTTGGTCACGCCTTCCATGGATGTATTTGAGTATTCCTGACGGCGCCAATTGTGGTGAAAGGGTTTGGAAATGCTCCTTAGATCTGAAGGCGCCAATGATCCTCGCTAGTCACAAAAAGATCTGAACACTCGATTGAAGTGCGAATTAGCACTCCGATGGGCAAGTCGGTTCTTGCTCAAGAAAGCTTGTTTACTAAGTTTTTAGAAGTGATTCTTCGTCCTTTACAAATCTGAAGCTCTTGTATTTATATCCATTCTCACGGGCCTCGAGTGCAGGCCTACTTTTTCAATAATTATTTTTTCTTCTATTCGGCTCTAGGGAGGGGTCCAAATACAGCCTATCTATCCTATTCGGCCCCGTATTCTTGCGGGATATATGCCGGCTAGCGTGAAGCTTCTGAAATATACCTCCCTTATCCTCGCCTAATTATTCGGCCACCACAAATGCAAACATGCTATCATACTGTATGCTAATTGAAACATGCCCTAACCAAACCATCATAAGCTGGTAAATAAAAGGGAAGAAAGACGTGGGGTTGGAAGACATACATCACATACACACACACTTATTACAACATTGCCCTCGCGTAGAGGGTCCGAAAGAATAATATACAGTCCCAAATAAATACAGTCCGAATAAGTACAAAATCCTAATTAATTAACAAATTTAACTAGGAAAGCAATAAACTAGCATGCAAGCTAGGGACTGCCTCGACTCTGGTCCGGATGATGAATGATGCATGTTCGGGTTGCCTTGCGCAGAAATCCATTGTGATGCCCCAATTAGCCTCTATTTGCAATTGTTCTTGGAAAGCGCGCCAAGCTTTGGAAATTTGTTGATTCTTGATTTGTTGCAGCGAGGCGGGAAAGGGCATAGCAATGTATTTTCACATATGTATTCATGCCTCGATCCTCGTGCCACCAATCACGCATCCGATGCATGATGGGAGAGTCGAATTGCACAACTCAATATGAGATGAATGCACGTATAAACACAACAAGACCGAGACTCCATCATGGTTAATCCGGAGTGTCGGTGACTGGGAATTGAGACACGTTCCGTCACTCGGAGTACGAAACGTACCTCGTTTCTCGTGCTCGGCTAACTCTTATCCCAAACACAATGCAATATGCATGACATGCATGAATGCAACTAAGATACAGCCTAACATGCACAATGCTATGAAATGGCATACACGATGCACGAGATAACATGGCATACACAATGCGCTAACATACAACCTAGCATACACAATGCTATGAAATGAAATGGCATACACAATGCATAATGGACTTACACCAACACAAGTGGACCTCAGCCACACTCACATAAGAGGCCATCAGATGGAAATGAGACCCTCGAGATGCGTGCACACATGCACGCAAATCGAGGACCGAACCTAGGGCACAAATGCCACTCTAACATGACATGGCAAGGCATAGAATATGGCATACAAGCATGTAAATTTCAGTACCAAAATATGATGCAAAACAGCCCCGAAACATGGCAATATGGCACCCGATGCATGAGATGAACCCCGAAACTCAAAACTAGGCACATGGAATGACTTATAGCTATTCAAAGCATGCATTATTTGAACATGAAGCATAAAGACAGAATCAAGGAAGTCCCAAAATATGCATATTTCCAGTTTTAAGCAAGGCCAAAAGGTGAACACAAGTAGGGCTAAGTTAACATGCAAAAATGACCTCGAAAGAGAGATAAAGAAGAAAGTAACAGCTGCTGGCCCTAAATGGCAAAGAACCCTCAACAAAGTTGAAGAGGGGCTGAAAATGAAACACTTTACAGTTTACATCAAGCCACGAAAATAAACACAAGTAGGCCTAAAACATTATGCAAGAAAAAGGCCAAAAGGGGGACAAAGAAGCAAGTGATGGATGCTGGCCTCGAACAGAGGAGGGCCCTTCAACAATGTTGAAGAGGGGCCCAAAACATGATATTTTATAGTTTATGACCAAGCCCAAACCAATGCACAAGCAAGCTTAAAATACTATACAAAATAAGGCATAAAAAAGAGATTTAACACAAAGAGTAAAAAGGAAGCCTCAAATAGTGAAAGACCTTTGATTAAACATGAAGAGTGGGTCAAAATATGACTATTTATAGTTCGGACCAGAGCCCAAAAATACAAGCACAAGGAACTAACAAAACATGCAAAAATAAGGCCAAAAGAGGGATAAAGAGGCAAGTGACAAAAGGAAGCCTCAAATAGTAAAGATACCTTCAACAATGTTGAAGAAGGGCTCAAAAAAAGCCACTTTAAAGTTTATAACCAAGCTCGAAACAGTTCACAAATAGGCCTAGAATACTATGCAAGAAAGAGGCATACAAGAGAGGTAAAGAAGCAAGTGGTAGCTGGAGACCTTAAACATGGAAGGACTCTTAATAAAACATGAAAAAGACCTCAAAAAATGACTATTTTCAGTTAGGGTCAGAGCCCAAAAATGTAAACAAGTATGGCTTAGATATAGAACAAAATAAAGCACAAAAGAGGGAGAATGAAGACTTACCCTTGTAGACCAAACTTCAGCAGCTCTTGGCCTAAGAAAAGGTGCTCTTAAGCTCTGAAAAACCAGCTCCAAGTGTTGGAAAGGATGGTGGTGGTGTGGTGCTATGTGGTGGTGTAGAAATGGTGTAGGGTTTGGGAGGTTTTGAAGGTTGAAGTGTAGAGAGAGAGAGATTCAATGTAGGAGCTCCAAGCCAAAATTTCTAACCCTTAAAACTGAAGGGGAGGGGCTAGCTATATAGGCCAAGGAGTGGGGGAAAAAGGGGGGGGAATGAAATTCAAATTTCCCCTCAAAAAGTTAGCCCCCCGGATAGACAATCTAGGGGGAAACAAAATGCATATTTGTGGTGTACCAGGAGAGAGGAGCAAGGCTGGCTGGTTATTTAGGGTTTAGGTGGCCGGCCGACCAAGGGTCAAAAGGGTCATGAATGATTGCTGGCCGGCCACCTCATATTGGTGGCCTCCCATATGTGCTCAACACAACCATGTGGTCAAAAACTAGAGAAGGTGAACCAGGAGAGAGAAAAGCCCATTTTTTGGAGGGGTTCAAAAGGGTCAAAGATAATTACTGGCCATCCATATGATATTGGTGGCCTCCCAGGTGTCTACAACACAAATATGTGGTTTAGGGCTAGAAAAAGTGGCCCAAGGGTGGTCAACATTGGCTTTCTAGTGAGAAAAACGGGCGACGGAGGGCGATGAAGAAATAAAACTAGTTGTCAGAACAATTGCTAGCCTCCCACCCTTCTACGACCTTTCTAACAATGAAACAGAGGTCTCTGCCAAAAATGAACTCAAACCGATACAAAATGAGGGTTCAGGGGCGGCATGACTTGGGGCCCCAGCTGTTAGGCGGAAGTGGTGTTCGACCACGAAGTCGGTCTCTCGGACCACAGTGTCCCTCAAAAGGGAGGAAATAAGGTATGTGCCAAAAATCAGAGCAAAAAGAGGAGGTTAAGAGGTCCCGAACCGAGGGACAAGGGCAATAGCTCCGAAAAATTAAAAACAGGCCTCCAAACACGCCAAAAGGCCTATGACCACGAAAGGTAGTCTGCGGCCAGTGAGAGATGATCTACGAGACCTCTCCCTCCCTTCGGGAAGAGAAAATAGAGAAAAAAGAGCCTGGTTATGGCGAGGCAAAGCATGAAAGAGTCCTAAGTCAGGAGGCAAGGCTAGCAAGAGACTCTGAAACCTCTGAATGAGCACGATATGCAACATCACCAAGTGCTCAATTGGTGAAGTCTGAGTCTTAAGGTATGTCAAAATGGGGTGTCTACAATTTGGTTTCCAATGTCTAAGGAAATTCCAAACATAAACTGGCCTTGAAAAAGTGGAATAGGGAGGTCTTTGGTAATGTGGAATATAATCTTAAGCTTCTCAAGGACAAACTCCATAGGCTTGATCAGGCAGCTGAGGATAGATCTCTGACTGAATTAGAGTTAACTAGAAGAAGGAAGGCAAAAGAGGAAGCTTGGAAATTGAGTAGAATGATGGAATGGATATGGATGCAGAAATCCAAAACTATTTGGGCATTAAAAGGGGAAAGAAATACAATTTTTTTTCACATTATGCCATTTTCGAGGAGTAACAAAAATGCATTAAGTTCAATAAGTGTGGATGGGGTTACTAAGGAAAGACATATAGATGTGAGGGCTGAAGTCCAACAGCCTTTAGAAAAATCAGTCTACTAAATCTTAGCCAACTAGACCAAGCTTAGCCTGTCCTTTTAAGTCCATTGGCGAAGCTGAGGTTAGAGCTACACTAGAAGCTAAATTTACTGAAGCAAAAATAGTAGCGACGATGAAGCCGAGTAGGGAACAAGGCTCCTGGACCTGATGGGTTCAATATGATGATGTTTCAGAAATATTGGCTGACAGTTAAAGGTGATGTGATAAAGTTTATGATGGAATTCCATCAGAACTCTAAATTGGTTAATGGACTTAACAGTTCTATTGTGACTTTAATTTCAAAATCTAACAATCCTACTTGCCTTAATGATTTCAGGCCTATTAGTCTAATAGGTTCTTTGTATAAAATTCTTGCCAAAGTTACTCCAAAGCAGGATGAGAAAGGTAATGCCAAGTATTATTAGTGAATCTCAATCAGCATTCATTGGGGGGAAGAAATATTTTGGATGGAGTATTGATTGCAAATGAAATAGTGGATGGATGGAAAAAGAATCAAAAGAAGGGCATTGTACTAAAACTTGATTTTCAGAAAGCCTTTGACTCCATTAACTGGGCTTTCCTCTTCTCTATGCTATCTAACTTTGGGTTTGGTAATAAACGGATTAGTTGGATTCGAGAGTGTTTAACCTCAACAAAAATTTCTATCTTGGTAAATGAATCACCCACATCTGAGTTTGCTCCGGAGAGAGGATCGCAATAAGGCAACCCATTATCACTATTTCTGTTTAATATTATAGCTGAGGGTCTTCATATTCATTCTGAGAGCTCTGTGAGGAATTGATTAAAGAGGCGATGGTAGGAGCAAATGATGTTAGGATCACCCATCTCCAATTTTCAGATGACACAATTTTATTTTGTAAGGCTGAATGGGAGGAGATTGTTGCGATCAGAAGGATTCTGAGGTTTTTTGAAGTATTATCTATGCTAAAGATTAATTATCATAAGAGTGTGGTATGTGGGGTTGGGATTGATGATGATCTTACTAAGGAGTTTGCTACCAAATTGAATTGCCTCCACCAAAGTCTGCCACTCAAATACTTGGGCCTGCCATTAGGAGCTAGTCCAAGAAGAAGGAGGACATGGCAACCCGATGATTGATAAATGCAAACAAAATTGACTTCTTGGAAGAGGAGGTTCCTATCCTTTGCTAGTAGATTGACACCGATAAAATCTGTCTTTGTCTAGTTTACCAATTTATTACTTATCTTTGTTTAAGATAACGATGGAAGTTGCAAAAGAAATAGAAAAATTCAATCTAGATTTTTATGAGGAGGTGATGAGCTTAGAAGGAAAATTCATTTGATCGTTGGGAGGAGATTTCATAGAGTAAAAGCCAAGGAGGCTTAAGAATCAAGAGACTTAGACTTATGAATGATTTTCTTCTTTTGAAGTGGTGGCGGAGGTTTGGTTTTGAAAATGATGCCTTGTGGAAGCGGTGATTTGTAGTAAATATAGTGAGGTGGTAGGGTTGGTGGCCATTACCTATGGTAAATTCAAGTCTTTCCACATTTGGAAAGGTATTATAGGTGTTGCCTAGTATAGACTGAAGCGGTTGACTTCTTCAAGAGCAAGATAAGTTTAGTTATTGGGAATGGGAGGAGAGCTCAATTTTGGGAGGATATCTGGATTGGCAATGTCTGCTTGAAAGAGGAGTTTCCTAGATTGTATTCCTTATCGGTTGACAAAGTGAATCTGTGCATTTGGTGCTTAGTAGGAGGGTTGGTTTGAGGAGGGCAACCTATGCTTGAGATGAGTTTTGTACGAAGGGGAAGGTGAGGATTTGAGGAGGTTATATGAGAGGGTCTCCAATGAACTTGCACTTACAGAAAGGGGAATTGATAGGTTGACATGGGCTGCAGATACATCAGGGCTCTTCTCTATTGCCTCTGCCTATAAAGGGTGTGAGTTGAGTCTTGTTAACAATTGTAAAATAGTAGATTTCATTTGGAAAAATGTCACTCCACCCAAAGTTCAATTTTTTGCTTGGTTAGCTTGGAAATGTAGGATTAAGACTTCTAGCTATCTCCAAAGAATTGGAGTTCTTAGTGGTGGGTTTGATCTTAGATGTATTTTCTGTAAAGGTAAGGTAGAGAGTGTTAATCATGTGTTATTATTTTGCCCCTTTACGTGGAGGATTTGGTCTAGAATTTTACACTGGTGGGGTATACAGTGGGTAATGTCTGGGTGTGTCAGTTGTCTGTTTAACTGGTGCACTAGTCTTAAGCTCAAAAAGCAGGAGAAGATGATATGGAGAGCAATTTCCCTAGCAGTGTTATCGTCAATTTCGAAACAGAGAAATGATAGTGAAAAACCTAGGTGATTCGTGATTCGGCTCAAGATTAATTATACCAGTTCCTAAACAATTAAAACTAACAATCTAAATCATCAAGCACGTACGAAAGTGAATTAGATTGTTGTTTCAAAAAAACAATAAATCGACACAAACTATTTTTACATGAAAGAACCACAATTGGAGCACCTCCAATTGTGATAAAAAAAACCACAGGCAAAATGCCACAAATCAATCCACTATGAAAGAAATAAATAATACAAAACAATCAAACAAATTACCCAAACTCTGTCAATTTATCTTCAACGATTTGTAATTATTCCACTGCAACCTTCATCTCAGAATTGATTAGATTAATGTTGATTCCACAACATCCACGTCGACTCAATGACCGCACACAACTTCGAACACCTTCAAACACTCCACGCTTGAATCTCCAGATTCCACTAATGAAGAATACTCTTGAAGATGATCACTCAAACAACCCTTTGATGTGAATTGTCAAACGATGTGAGTTTAATACTCAAGTAAACATCAACGAAAACTAGTAAAATAGTCCCAAAAGAAAACCCTAAAACCCTCAAAGAAGATCTGAAAGTCGTGCCCTAGATTTGGAGCAACCTCAGCTTTATAGCTACCGAATCGCTAAGTCCGCCGGCGTAGGAATGGATGCTCAAGCTGACGCTCAAGCGGCTGACGCCAAACACATGTTCCAAATCAGGATTCACGCTTGAGCTTAGGAACTTACACTCGAGCGTAAAATCACACCATAGAGTATTTTTTGCAGACAAGTCAAAGTACTACAATGGTGGAAACTCCACTCGAGCACTACATTCCCCGCTCGAGCGGGAAGACCAAAAACAGAAGGAAAAGTACAACATGATTAACTCAAGCTTGTTTGCAGAATTGGCAATAAGTAGGACCTAACAGATAGTATTTTCAACAATGCTCAGATGGATCTTGATGGGTTGTGTGAATCCTTTAAGGTTAGGATTACATTGTGGGTTAAATCTTCTTACCTTTCTATCAAGTACTCTGTTAATGACTTAGTTCATAACCTTCAGCAAGTTAGAGTCTGCATTAGGGGTGGCTCTTGATTTGTTTGGGAGTTTTCTTTCCTTATTTCAGTGAAGCCTGTTGCAGCTGCTTGGTGCTGGTTGTTTTGTTGGCATGTTAACTAATGATTGTGGTGCTTTTGGTGTTTGTTTTCTCTTTTTCTTGTTGGTTTCTCACCAACTCTTCAGTTATGCTAGCAAATAATTGGGTATCGTCCTTGGTGCCAACCTAGTTGGGATTAAGAAGTGAACTTTGATGCGTTCTGAACTTCCTTTCTTTATTGATGTATTTTCATATATAATGTATGTTTTTTCAGCAATAAAGTTCTTTTTTGTGATTGAAAAAAAAAAGGTGATTAAGAAAATAATTTTTGCTTCCTTTAACCTATATAAAATAGAATCAGAAAAAAAAGGCAATTGTACATAGATTGCAAATTGGTTGGGAGGTGATCCTTCTGTTTACATATAAAGAGGGCCACACAAGGTTTCTCTTTTTACAGGACCAGCATAAAATCCATGTATTGCACGATTTTGAACAAAGAACCAAAATCAAAATTTGTTAAGAGACATAACAAACTGCGGTGAAGAGGTTTGGAAATACTCTAGAATTTAGTCAGACGTCTTTGATCCTCTGATTCCTACCTGAAAAGGGAATGAACACTCCGGTCGGAGGTGCGTAATTAGCACTTCGACCGACAAGTTAGTATTCTCTCTAGCTTATTTCTATTTTAAGTTATCTTTTATATTCACACATACCTCTCTTTGGCTGATCTTCTTCTTTTTATATTGCTCTCCTGGAGCCCACCCTTTCATTATCATATCTGGGACCCCTAGGTACGTCAGAAGTTTATTCGGCATATTCGACCCATGGGCTGGATTTTACTCGGCCTTGTTCTTGTTCAATAGGTTTGATCACGCCAAGTTAGCCTTACCATCATTCTCAGTGCTCTAATTGAACTTCTTGAGCACATATTTATTCAGCTCCCACACAAACCGTGACTATAAATTCTCAAAGCCTCTCTAAATTGGTCACTACGCTCTCTAGTCACCTCCATTAAACTATTCCCTACTCATTTTCGCATTTGTTGTTCAAATTTAACTATTTTTTCTAGTGTCTTCTCCTGGTTACTCTCATAACTTTTAGCCTCTCGTAGTCAGCCTCTTCCCCTATTCCTCCTAACAACTTTGACCCCTTCTCTAATTTTTTAATGTAAAGTATACAAATTGTGTCATTTTATTTCCCAACATAATATTTTACAGAAATTTATTGTGTATATATATTACTTCACATAATACATATTATAATTTTTTTTTTAGTTACACTTTTGTTTTATTTAAGAAGAAAAATACATACACCAAATTTAAACTTAGGATATAATGGATAAATAAATGCAAAATGTTGTGTCAACTAAACTAAAAATTTGTAAATGTTTAATTTTGTAATAGTTTCATTTTTATTATAATATACAGATTTTTTTTTTCTTTTTTTTTTTTTTTGGGCTTAAAATATTAATATTATTTTGGACCAAGCTGGGATGAGATTTTTATGCTTGATCGCAACTTGGGTTGGGCTTAAGTACGTGACTCTTATTTTTTCTAGCCTAGGCCTGGCTTGGTAAATTCTCACCCCTATTCATTACTAGTTTGTCAATTAAAAGCGTACCCTATTTTCAATTGCAAGCTAACACATGGCCTATGAACTTGAAGCACTTATTTAATTTTTTCTTTTATTTTTTATTCTAACAGACACTTATTTGGTTCATCACTAATACTATGTCTCAAAAGTTATCATAAAAAAAAAAAAAAAATTGTGTGTGAATCAATTTTTTTTAATTAAATTTATTAGGAGTGACACACACCAAATCAAATTTAAATCTACATTGTACTCATTATTTTCATAATATTTTTAAGAGTACTGATATACAAATAGAAAATTCATATAAAAACTTATATCATTAGAGCAAAGATCCCATTGAGAAATTTTAATTACACAAATAATACTAAAAAAATTATGTTAGAATAACATTTTCTTATTTTTAAACATATTTTTTCTAATCATATGTCTTTTCCATTAACTCATGACTCCACGCATGATAATTACATGACACTCATGAAGGGAGAATAATTAGATTAAAGAAAAGGCCAGCCACATTTTTCCACATGGGCTAACTCTATTTTATTCATAGTTAGTATTACAAGCCAAACCAAAGTCTATTAGTTAGACTTTGTAGATCATCTTCTACAGTGATCAACTACAAATTTTCTCATCAAACCTTAAAATTGACAACTGATCTGTAGCTTTTTCCTGGCTGCCAACCAGCAGGAATTACATTATTGGCCACAATTGTCTTTCCAGACTCCCCAATGAGCTTTATTGAGAATGGAGCTTGCAAAGTAGACCCTGAGTTGAGTTTCCAAACAGCACCCCAAGATGTTAGATAATGTCTCAATGGGACTACATAATTAAATGTGGTGTTATTATTTATAAGAAACCTACAATTTAAGTGATTCAATTTAGTTAATAGACTTAAGAGTATATGTGTTATGAACCTAATGTGTAGATACTAGTTATATAATTTCTATTTCTATGAGGGGCAGAAATAGAAATTAAAACATATTGGTTAAAGTTGGTTTTCATTCCTTTTGAACTTCCACAACCTTTCAGTTTTGAAAACTAATAAATAGAAATTAAAACCAATAATGGTTAAAGTTGGTTTTCATTCCTTTTGAACTTCCATAACCTTTCAGTTTTGAAAATCAATTACAACCTTTAAAAGGTTATGGTCCCTATTCCTTCCCAAGTGGAAAAAAGAACACTGTCATTTTTCTAAATCCTCTCAAGGAGAAACATAAGGCACCAAAGGAGACAGAATTAGAAGGCAATAACATAATCAATAACAAAGAGCTTATTGATAATCACGCTTCCGTTTAACCGTTCATCAATGGATTCAGGTATGTCATTTTGTCTTGATTTCTTGATAATACACATGGTAAATGATCCGAAATGTAAGGTTTATGTTCTGAAATTTATGTTTACAATTGGTATCAGAGCCAGCATATCATGTGTCTTATCAGAATTGATATGCTTTATTCATTCTATTTAGTTTTCTGGAATCAGATTCTGAATTTTCTTATGGATGTAAATTTTGTTTTTTTCTGTTTTGTTCTGTGAAAATGGCAATCTGTTTTCTGAAATTGTAAAATGATTAAATTGGGTAGTGTTTTTTCCTCTCAAATGGATGAACATCATGTATTTATATATATATAGATATATCTTGCGATTTGATCGGTTTAATTTTGAACATCATAAAAAAAAAAAAAAAAAAAAACACTATTTGTTTTTGGACCCATCAATTCTATTTATATATGTATGTATATAATTGGGATTGTCATAGATTATATAATATATACTGGTCACAAATTTAGAAATCTTTAAATTTAATGTAATTTCATACAACGTCTACAGAAATTTAATTTTCTAACATTCTCAATATAAGTCAATTCAAACAAGATGTCACAAAAGTGATCTCTCTTGTCTAGATTGTTTTATATGGAATGTTTTGATGTTCATGTCTGTGTATCTCATGCGGGTATTTATCGGTCCAAAGACATGATTAATACTTAACAGAATTACATACACATTTTGTGGTGATAAACATGTGCCAATTGTCAAGAAAACCTAATGTGAATAATAAATCCATCAAAAGATAGATTTGTTATTTGACATAACTTATTGTCAATGTTTGATCATTACAACAAGAATACCACTTACAGTTAATATCACTACCCAAAGGCTTGGTATTAATGTTGTGCTAGGTATCTTGAGATGTCGTCATTAAATTAATTTATTTAGAGATTATCTGTTTGGTAACTTAATGTATGCTTATGAGGCAACAAACCAAGGGATATGGTCATGAATTTTGTCACATGTTCTGATTTTGGAAGGCACTCGAAAAGACCACTTAAGTTATATTGTGACAATAAGTCTGCATGAGATTCAAAGAATAACAGAGGCTCAAACAAAATCAAAGCATAT
>CM045760.1:41942865-42055831 GCA_025200525.1 Camellia lanceoleosa
GCCAAAATTATGCATACACCTAAAATAGGGAAACGCAAAACATCACTTATACAATCAACTTGCATAGTGTAACATGCGCTGAGTGGTAATATGTCAAACATCATTCATCCACCCACACTGCCACATCTACACCAAACAAACAACAAATACCGCTAACGAATAACAAACCACATATTCATTACTCACATCCACCACCCTCATATCAAACTAAACTTTTCTCACTACGATCGCATTCAAATACATCCTAACAACAAGCAAATACATAAAAAACTCCCACAAAAGTACATTTCACAACACGCTACATCAAGGCCCACACTCAATACATTCATACTTCTAACCCCATATAACATACATAAAATAATTTGATCATGTCTCCCACCCTCAACGTAATTCCATTCAAAATATTTACATTAACCCCACACAAAGACACCATGACACCACCAAACACATATTTCAAAACTACTTACCCCATACTCCACAAAATTCCAACAGACAAACCCTATCCCTCCAATGTGTGGTCCTCCAACGCCAAGATGTGGGTGCACATACAGACCTACAAAACCCATCACACCCAACAACAACCACATCAAATAATCGACACTTAAAATCAATAAATCAAGATCTACGACCCAACGTAACACCTTTCACATAATTCATAACCCAACAACAAAAAACACCATTTTGCCCAACACCATATCACGCACAAACATACAAACATAGACAACAACACAAAATACTTACTCTTGCCACCATTTTGTCAATCTTCAATGTCCTTGTTTGTTCTTCAAGTATGCATGGCTAAGTTCACACAACACCGCCTAATTCACCACATTTAGGGCTTCACACAATCAAAAACTCACCACCTTCAATCAACCAACGATAACGCCTCCACCCACAAAATCGCTGGAATCCTCCTCTCCCCAAGCAGAATCTGGGAAGTGGGAACCATTCAAAGAGATTTTGAAATTTGAATTCGGTGAATTACAATGAAATTGAACCTAGGGTTCTTCTTGATGTGCCAACATTTCAACTATCCAATTTGGGCACTTTCGACACATAACATAATGATCCTTTCAAGGGTCGGGTCGAAAAGCCCTTCTATCAAGACGGTATTTATTGGGTACATTCGAACCAAATATTCGTGATTTGGATCCATGTAGGTACCACATCATTAGGTCAATCACCAAGACATTAGCTACAATTACATGACGGACTGCTCATACCCCCACCTTCACACACAAACAATTCATAATAACAATAAAAGTAATATAGCGCTTTTGTAGGTCGTGGGCAACACACACCTCATCTCCATATATACAAACACAACTACAATTACCCAAAGGCAAATTGGTAAACAACAACACTAAAGTCCTTTGGTTAACAAGAAAACATTTATGATCTAATGGATTACAAGATTAAAATTTGGGATTTATTGGTTAATCCACCACAAAAAAGGGAAATTTATATTTCAATCGCATTCATGTAAAATATTAATGTCCAAGAATAAATATTCTTTACATCTCTCTCTCTCTCCCTCCGCAAATGGTAATTATTAAGATTTCATTTGGTGTTTAAATTTTTTTAATACTTTTTATTCAAGCTTAATCTCCATGTCCATCCGAATTCTCATAACCATGGATGCCTCCTTCAAATTCTAAGGTAACTATAAATAATTGTTGGCCTTAGAGCTATGTGTGAGATTTTTTTGCATATTTGTTATTTCTAAGACATAATACGTCAATGTGCCGTATATTATTAAAAAGTTAGAGTTTGTGAATGATTATAAGTCTATCAAATAGATTATAAATAAAATTTAAAAAAAAAAACAAGAATTGTATCATTTATTCATTTCGTATATGTAGTTTTTAAAAATCAATAATTATATTTTTCGTAATTTTCATTTTCAATTCTATTTAGTAACTATCTAATTTATCAATTAGTGTGTTTCTTAGGTGTAGAGTATACAGGTGACATAAAATTAATGTGTTTTTGAGCCCCAAAAAAAAAATGATTTAAGAGACTTTAGGAATTTTAAAAAATAATATAAAATGAAATTCTAAATTTAATTTTAGTATAATCAATGAGAAAATGTTAAAACATATCGCTTTCAATCACAACAAAGAAATCTTGTATGAGGAGGGCTTGTGGATCATGATCTCTTTGATAAGTAGGGATGTATTGATAAGTAGGGATGTAATAATAGTCTGCTCGCCCATACTTAGGCCGCCCAAGTGGGCTTCATAGGCTCCCACATTTTTAGCAAAGTTAGGTCAGCCGACAGATGGGCAAAAAAGTGGGGCCCAAGCCTAAGCTCACTCATAATAGGCCTAGGCTAGGCATAGGCCCGGGCTTAGTCAACTTAATCGAACTTTTTATTTATTTTTATTTTTTTTAATATTAGGAATAAAAAATTAAAAAAATTATACTAGAGTATTTTAGTTAAGATTTTGAGATGTTTTGTTTGGTTATGTAATATTTCATGGTGATATTTAAATTTAATTATATACGATTTATGTTTTTTTAATTATGAACTTATAACTAAAAAAGTATGCAATTATGTAATTTTTTTTTTTTCGAAATGAATAAGTATATATATATATATATAAATCAAACTTTCAATATTGCAATATTAAATTATTTATATAACATTTATTGAATATTTTTATTTCAAAATGAAATAAAATATTACAAAAATTAATATTTAAAAAAAAATTACGTAGATTATCGATGATGATAGAGAAATTACATCACTATAGGTCAAGTATATCCCAACTAGGTTGGCACCTACGAGCACCAATCATTTGCATTATACTCCACCTTAATAATCTAATACAAAAAAGATAAAAAGAAAAAGAAATGAAATAGTAAAAACAAATTGTTGATCAATCGGCTCATTTTCACTATAATTTTGTCTTCTTGTAAGCGATGCATATGATCTTTGGATATCATTAGTGTCTCAACCATTTCGCAAAAGCTTGCTCAAGACTCCATCCATCTCAAGACTAAAAGTTATTTTTGAAGTAACTCATGAAATAGAAACGTTAGTGTATCACGCCATCTATAAAACCACAAAACCACGTGCCATCCAGAAACCACAGTCATATAGTTTCATTTGTTTTTACCATTCCAAAATATCAAAATCATCTAATCATCCATCGGCGAAGCTTTCCAAATAACGCTAGAAGTTCGTAACTACTTACAATTATATGTTGAGATATTCTTCTACTTTTATTATTGAAAAACACTTAATCTCCCACCTCGAGATGAGACTGCTAATTTAATGTGTGTGTAGGTGTATTTATAGATGTAATTGCCCCGTATTCTTCAAATAACTGCTACATGTTTGCATAGTAGGGCAAACCGTGTTTGATCAAATAAAATACACTCTAAAAATTCTTGTAAACCAATTTCTTTACACCTAGGATCAATTATTATGGCTAAACCTAATAGATGAGGCAAATGATTAAAATATTTTATCAATTTTTTCTTTCATTGAAGTAATAATGGTTATATAATATTCATTACCCATATATTTTATGAAAACTTTAATTATTTCTTCTAGCATATATAAAACAAATGGTGAAGTAGGAACATATATATAAGAAAATAATTTTGTTGAAATATCAAAAACTTTCAAAAAATCTTTATACAAGGCTACTTGGAGCCAATTAAGTTTAGTGGGAATCAATACTCCTCTTATTGATGTCATAAAAAATAAATCTATTACTCTTCTTGTTTACAAGCTATTTTTAACATCTTATATGTTGAATTTCATCCACTATCTACATCTAAAATTAATTTTTTAAATGACATTTTCTAGTTGACAAATTTTTTTATATTCCAAAATTCGATTAGAAGTAAGTTTCTTATACATGCATAACTTCTTTAACAATCAAATTAAAAATATGGGCACAACAACTAACATGAAATAAATCACCATCAACAAGTAATTGTAAAGTTAATTTTAAATGGGCTACAGTTGATTATAATATGCTGCATTATCTAAACTAATCGTGAATATTTTATTTTGTAAAGTCTACTCATATAATACATTTCTTATTTCTACACCAAACGAATGATCAGTATACGGAAGTTTAACTAATTTAAATGAAATAATTCTTTTATTTAATTTCTAATCATTATCAATAAAATGTGCAAGGATATATTGATATTCAAAACCATTATTTGACCACAAATCGATGTTAAACAAACTCTTCCATTTAATTTTTAAAGATGTCAATTATTTACTTTTAATATCTTCAAATTTCTTTAAAATTGCTTTCTAATAGTATTTCTTGAAAAATTTTGATATAACGGTGCAAAACTTTCAGAAATCATTTTGATAAAAATCGTGGCATTCACTAGTAGTAAAATGTTATTCTTTTTTAATAATATAATCAATTACAAAATTTTGTACACGATAGGATCGCATGAAAATATTTACAAATTACCAGCTTGATAAAGCCTCTAATTGCATTTGACTTCAATATCGTGTTGTTGATTTTCTAAATGTTTGTTAGCATGCCTTTTAGACGATTAGTACCCTATGTATGCAACACAAAGTAAATGTGTACAATATTTACATTTTTCTTTAAATGTAATTGTACCATCAGGATTATTTATAGATATTTTTTTCAAATGTTCCCAAACACTACTACTTCTGCTCTTAGATGATGATCCAACTGTTGCAAGAGAGATATTAGAAAGAGAATCAACAAATTTATATTGTGTAGTATATGTATTAACATCGACATAAATATTAGGCATATTAGGATTCATAGTAATGTAAGTAAAATAATATATAAGAATTAACAATTAATTTAAATAATGTGTAAATACAATCAAGAAAAATAATAATTAATATATGTATACAAATAATTAATGAAAAATGAGTAGCTAATAAATTTAAGGGTAAATTACACTTTGCACCCATGCACTTTACATCAAATCCCACTTTGCCCCCTACACATCGACAGACACTCAACCCTCGCACTTATGGTCAAGTATTATTTTGACCCTTCTGTTAGCCTCATTGTTAATAGAGGTTAGTCACATGTAAAACATGTGAGTATAAATTACACTTTGCACCTTTGTATTTTACACAAAATCCCATTTTAGTCCCTTCACATCAAAATTGTGACACTTAACTCCCTAAAGGATAACTTATGTTAGCTTCATTATTAACAAAAGGGCCAATGTGACACTTGACCAAAAGTGCAGGGGGTTAAGTGTCACAATTTGATGTATAGGGACTAAAGTGAGATTTTGTGTAAAGTGCATGGGTGCAAAGTGTAATTTATCCTAAATTTAATTAAACTAATTAATGTTACCGACTGGCAAATGCGATACAAAAATTTGCTTCTTCTGATAAAATTTTCTTGTTACACAATTACAATTGTCACTTAGGAATGACATTTCAAAATTAATTGAGAGTTGAGAGAGATTGAGAGAGTTTAAGAGAGAGAGAATTATTTGTTGTGAGATTTATTTTGAAAAACGAAAGATATTTATAGTAGTTTGAATTATGACCGTTTGTATATATATTACCGTTTGAGTTGAGTGATAGATGAAGAGATGCAATGCATCAATTTCGCTAGGCTAGTAAGGGCGGATGACAGAGAGAGAGAGGCACGCTTTTTCTCGATCAAAAGAATAGAGCTAGAGATAGATATCAAAATATTGTCATACTCTAGTCTTTTCAATCGAAAAGTTTTAGGATTCTCTCTTGTACATACAAAATATAATGAATATTTAATAACTTTACCTCCACTCTCTTCTATGTTTTCTGTCAATCTATCCTAATGATGAATGAATATATTTTCAATAAATTAAATTTGCTCACCACTCCACTCCACTCTTACATGTTATTTTATTTTGTAATAGTTATAGGTAAATAGGTAACTCATGCCCCCTATAGCAGAATAGTAGGCTAGGCTTCATTTCTTTCTTTCTCTCTCCTCTCTTGTTTTGGCTACTAGCAAACCAACCATAGTGACAAGTAGAAAAGTAGTGGGTCACACTCCATTTCTCTCTCTTGGCCAATGAAAAAACTATTATTCGCTTGATTTTAATTTAATAAACTATTGTTATTTTTTGTTTTATTTTTAAATTATTAATGTTATTTATTTAATTATATAAATTTTTATTTTCACAAGATTATTTTTTATTTAATTATTTTAATTTTTTATTTTTATAAGATCAATTTTTTTATTTATTTTATTTTTTAATTATTTAACCATTGCAAGTTATTTTTTATTTTTATTTTTTGAAATTTGACCAGTGGTAGATAAAGGACCGAATGGGTGGGCTGGCCAGTTACCTGAGGGTCTGAAATTTTTTGGCCGCCCCAATGAAAGGCCCAAGCCCAAGTCCAAGGTACTGGTCGGGTTTGCTTAATTCTGCCCTGCCCACCTCGGTTTCAGTCATTTACGGCCCCGGGCTATTTTTACACCCCTATTGATAAATGGTAAGGGGGATAAAAACATCCGGAAAGAAGGTGGGGACCACAATACTTTGTGGGACCCACTCATGCGTATTCATTTCATGGATGAGTCTAACTTGGTACACATAACATACAATAATATTATAAACAACAATGATTGGTAACTCGAATTTTCATGGTTCGAATGATTTGAATGTCTCAAATCGACATCCTTTTGGGGATAAAACAACGTCGTTTTGATACATTCAAGTCATTCAGGCCACACAAATTTGAGCTATGTAGCATTTTTGTATTAGAAATTCAAAAAATTTAGGGAGAAATATCAATAAATTCTAAAATGTGATCTTATCCTTCCTTTTTTTCTTTTGAACCAAAGGTTCCATTAAAGTGGCAATTACATAAAAGGATAGTCACTTTAATTTTTTAGGGATAAAAATGGGTTTTTCAAAATGTAAAATTACACATTTTGGTAATTTGAATTATGAAAGCTTTGAATTTTCCCTCATTCTAGAATAAATTTCATATTACGAACAAAAATCTAACACTTTAATGTAACACTCCAATAACGTAATATTTCAATATAACACACTAAGAAACTCATTGGTGTAATTTTCAAACGTAACACTAAAAAAAAAAAAAACTTTTGATATACTTTTGCCAAACGTAATGCTCTAATGTAACACACACACACACACAAAAAAAAAAACTTCCTTACTATACTTTTTTCCAAACGTAACACTCCAATCAATATAATTCCAAATATAACACTCCAATGTAACATATTCCAATGTAACACAAAAAAACACTAAAAAATTCTTTAGTGTACTTTTTCGAAACGTAACACTCATAATTTGAAAATTATACATTTGCCCAAAACTTACTGAAGAATATTTGTACTCCTCTTGGAATGCTTTGAAGAATCTCACATTCTTTCTTTTTAATGTTATATTGGAGTGTTACGCTTAGAATAAGTACACTAATCATTTTTTTTTTTTTTGGTGCTATATTGAATGTTACATTTAGGACAAGTACATCAAAAAGTTTTTTTTTTTTTTTTCTTTGTGTTATATTAAAGTGTTACACTAAGGAATTTTTTAGAGTGTTATATTGAAGTGTTACGCTTTGGAGAAAAAAAAAGTATACTAAGGAGTTTTTTGTGTGTTATATTAGAATGTTACACTAAGGAGTTTTATGTGTTATATTAAGAAGTTTTTTAGAATATTATATTAGAGTGTTACATTTGGAAAAAGTACACTAAGAAATTTTTTAGTGTGTTACATTAGAGTGTTACACTAAGAAATTTTTTGGAGTGTTATATTAATGTGCTACATTTGGAAAAAAAATACAATAAGGAGTTTTTTGTGTGTTACATTAGACTGCCATAATAAAGAATTTTTTGTGTTACATTAGAGTGTTAAATTAAGGAGTCTTTTAGAGTGTTATATTGGAGTGTTACGTTTGGAAAAAATACAGTAAGAGATTTTTTTTGTGTTAGATTAGAGTATTGCACTAAGAAATATATATATATATATATATATTTTTTTGTGTTACATTGGAGTATTACAATTTGAAATTATACATTTGGCCAAACTTACCAAGTAGTTTTGTACTCTTTTGAAATGTTTAAAAATCTCACATCCTTTTAAAATGTTTGAAGAATTTATATTTTAAAGTTTCGCTTTGGTTTTAGATTTATGGCTAAAAAGGACAAAAAGACAAAATTTGCTACATAAGCCAATAAGACAAAATGTCACATTCAAACCATAATTATTATATTTTTTCTCACACAAAAGTTAAAAAAGTCAAAAAAAAAAAAAAAAAACGAGGCTAAGAAAGTCCCAATACAAATAAAAAAAATAAAAAAATAAAAAAGCCAATGCCAAACGAAGACTAAGTCATTTTTGTATTGTTTTTGAAATGTTTTTCCAAATAAAAATATTTTTATATAAAAAATTCATCCCAAATTTGATTCCCATATATTGTGTACGCTTGTAGCGCCAAAAAAAAAAAAAAAGAAAAAAAGAAAAGAAAAAAATGAACATAATAGAAATAACACCACAACAAATAAGAGTTTTAGAGACCAAATGTTTTGGCTTGTAGAAGTGAAAATTTTGTTGCAAAAGATATTTAGAGACCAATTTCTATCGTCACGAGGGTAGTTGCTAAAAGGTCGTCCCGAAAAGTCTAAGACAAAGCTTTTAGCTTATAAAATTTTGAAAATGTCACTAATAAATAGACTTTTAAGAAAAAAATAATTTGGTCTCAAAAGAATTTATTTTTTGAGACAAACAATTTGTTCCCAAAAGGATGATAATTCATCACTAAGGTTGAATTTTTATTGCTAAAAATAAAATAACGGCACTTTTCGTAACAAAAATATTTGGTTCCTAAAAAATAATTTTGTCTCTAAATTTTGGTCTCTAAAGCCTTTATTTTTTGTAGTGTAAGGGTATAACATAAAATTTAATTTTTAAATAATATATTAAATCTACCTTTCAAAATCAATGGGACTAATTGGTTTATAAAAAAATTCTTAAGACTAAACAGATCACTATTCCTTAAGATGAGATTTATAAGTAAATTTTTTAAATTTTTTTAAAAAAATAATAATTAATAATTTAAATTCATTTCCCTCGTAAATTTCATATTTTTTCAATTTAATGAGAACCACACATATCCATTCTAGAATCTCAGTCTTTGCCCATAACATAACCATTCGAGCGAGCAATTGCTTTTCACACACACCACAACAACAATAACAACACCACCTAAAAAAAAAAAAAAACTGCTTTTCAAATGCTGCCAATGGCATATGGGCCAAAGATGGGGGTGCAAAAATATTAAGGTCTCATTTCATAATATTATCAATTTTTTATTTTTTAAAAAAAGAATAAAAAAATTGTTCAGTGTACATAAAAATTATATAAAAAAATTATCAGATTTGATGGCCTATGTTGGAGAGTAGATTAATTTGGTGACCAACAATGGAGACGACCGGAGATGGAAATTGAAGTTGATTAGCTTGAGGTCATAGAATCGGCCGAGGTCTGCTGAAAGGTGGCTAGAGGTCATGAACAGTGACCAATTGATTAGTGGATAGTGGTTGGAGCTCGACGGTATTGGTGGTAGCAAGTTGCTACAAGCTGCCAGAATAGTAGACTCCATAAAATTTTATCAAGATAGGCATTAAAAAAAGAAGTGCGTGGTTTAAGGTTTTGTTTTAATGAATATGAAGTGCTCATTTATCAGGAGTGATAAGTCTTAGCTATTGGACATGTAATTTATATATATATATATATATATTTTCTATTTCCCTCCATCAACATAAAAAAAAGAAAAGAAAAGTAAAACTTAATTATACTTAAAAGACTATTAGAGCCGTCCTGATAGACTTATTTGCGATGGACAAATAGGAGACAATCCAAAAGTCATCTTCTAGCTTGGAGTTGCATCAATTGGTTCAAGTCATTTGAGTCAACTCATACTGCATATGTATTGTATCTCAGATCCAACATGCCCATTTATTTCAAAATTTGAACAAGAAAGGTTGGTTTGGGATGTTTTAAAAAGTGTACTTTTTGACTTATTGGCTTATATGGGTTGGGTTTGGATTGGGTTTGATGTGTTAGAGAGGTGATGATTTAAATAAGATAACGTGACTTAAATAGATAGTGACTTTTTGACTTTTTGACTTTTTTAGGTTATGCCAAACCAACCCTAAATATATATTCACATCACTATCATAGATTGAATGAAGAAAGCAAAGTGTGTGATTTGAATGACTAAAAATAAGGTTTGAGGGTTGATTTTTGACCTCACAATCAAATAGAGAATTTAGTTGAAGTGTACGCAACAGAATAAATTAAACCAATCACCTGTCAACAAAAAAATGAGAATACCGTAATGGCTTGTCCACGCGGAGGCACTCCGACGATCAAGTCAGTCAACTTATTTCTCAAAGATATCAACTCAAGTACACAATTTACAATAAAAAACATACCTTAGACCTACGTGATGCCTTACTTTTATTATGATCAGTGTCCAACTTCCCTAAAAGTCTTACTTCATCTGACTCTATTCGTTACAAGGATATTAATTATTCAAGACTCTTCCTATTTAGATTAGGATAAACTCTCTTTAGAGCCCATCCTTACCCAAACAAGTAGTCCTACATTATCTAGGACTCTTGTCCTTTATATGAATATCTAGGATTCTGACATTACTGCATATATCTCGGTAATATCACAACAATTTCAGCATCATGAATCACTCATGTGGCTTCTCGGCCAACACCTCTACCACGTGGCTCAACCGTAAAAATACATCCCCACATAAGGGCACACGAGAAGGGTATATGCAATGAAGGGCTGTTGTCACTAGACAAAATGGATGGAGGGAGCAAGGTATAGAGTATAGACTTTAAATTGATATAGATTTAATATATGCCATTGGATTAAAAACTATTTGTGATCACTATCCTTGGTGGATTACAGTCAGATTAATTATGACTTAAATTTTATTCAGGCTCAGTGAGGCAATTTGCATCTGCCCCTAAACTCTTAAGTGAATGAGAAGAAAAAAGAAAGAAGAAGGTTCAATAGAGGGGTTCTCCAGCTTTGCTAGACTTCATGGGCATAAAGTCAAGAATCGCAAGCACACATCTAAGTCTATCATCTTCGCATCAATAGCAAATGGAATAGCTCGCTCGATCTATCTGAGGGTGTTACTAGCCCAAGCAATCTTCTTCTCAATGAAGCTAAAGCCACTTTACAATTGGGTAAATCTCTTGGCATTAATTTCAATGGAAAAGAAGAGGATGTTCTGAATAAGATTATTGAGTTAGAGTTACAGGACAAAGAGAGGTCCAAATAGGAGGGTTAGGTCTAAGAAGGAAGTAGAATGGCAACAAGTAAGAAACATTGGAGCATGTAGTGAGTTTTGTGCTTTTGTTAGATAGCTTTTAGGTGGTGGCATTAAGTTGATATGACTTAAATTTTATTTTGAGAGAAATAGCACATGTTGAATTCTTCATATTTGCATATTGGTCAAGGCTCAAATGCAACTTTTTTTTTTCTTTGAAATAGAGAAGAGTTTTATCATGTTTTTGAAGAGTATTTTCTTTAATATTTATTCCAATTTTTTTGTTGACTCTAACAAATCTTTTATGAAGTCCTTGGTACCACTACTATTTATATCCAATGAATTTGAGACCAACACCTTATTGATGTGGTAGTGTAGCTGATGTCTTGATTATTAATCTATGACGTATTATGATCCTCATTTTATAAGAATCTTTTGGACGATGAATGATAAATGTCACGTGGTTCCTGAGAGTATTATAATTGGCTTGACAGTAAGATCTTTTACATTTATGTTAACTGTTGTCGGGAGTATCTGGAGACAATAGTATTTCTAATAAAAAAAACTATTTTGAGAGTGTTTAATAGAAAAATGTTAGAGACACCAACAAAACTACCAAAATTTTTAACAAAATACTAGAGATTCCAAAAAATATTTCGGGAGTGTTTAATAGAAAAATGATAGAGCGTGTTTAGGAAAAAATTTGATAATTTTGTTGGGATCTCTAACATTGCTCTATTTCATATAGGAGATAACATTAGACATATTTGTGATTGAGAAAACGTAATCATATTAAGAAAAGTCTAGGAATACAAAGTTAAATACAAAATGCACATGTGTCACAACTGTGTATTTTGTATTGTGAACTTTGACTACGTTTGTTTCGCTCTATAAGATGAAGGATTCAAAGTATGGTGGAATTCAGTGAGGAGATTTTAGTGTAATGGTATTAAATTAGAGTTGTACAATAAATAGTGTTTGTTTGTATACCACCGTATTAGTAATATTATAAATAGTATATAAAATTAATATTTTTAATTTTTAGTATTTTTATATTAAAATTGTTTAATTTGTTAGAAAAATATAAATTTTACTTAAAAATCATTTAAAAATTCATCAATCTCCTCGTTAATTTCTAATCCTAACCCTCCATGAGATTGGTAGTCCTACCAATGGGGGATTAGTTGTCTAAGGAATAGTTAATCTTTTCACCATGTTCCCAACTAAACAATCTTTAAGTAAGTCTTATTAGTCTAATCTCCGTTAAAGAGCCAAACAAATATAGCGATTCCTAACATGTACTACGTGGCACCCTCTCATAATGTAACAATATTCCTCATTTTACTAAGATATGATATTGGTTGCTAAATCTTAGTAGGAAGATGATTGTAAGGGGAGGCAAGGAATGTAAAAGGGGGAGCAAGGGGAGGTCGGTTACTTTGTTTGTGGATAACTTACCACATATGATGGACCCCAAAGGACTATTTCATTTTTACCAAATTTGGTGTAGTAAAAGATGTGTTCATCCTCAACAAGAGAAGGAAAATGTCAAACTCACGCTTTTGGTTTTGTTAGATTTGATTGTCCGATTGCAAAGAAGAGTAGCAATTCAAAAAGCCAATGGGATTTGGGTTGAAGATAAAGCTTTGGTAGTCAAAGATGCAAAGTACGGGAAAGCCAACACTGTGGGAAAAAACTCAACACATGTCCAGATAAGCAGAAGCACAGTACCTAGTGCTAGCAGGAGAAAGGCCCAAGGCTTAGCTGGTCAGTTGAGGACATACGCTGATGTGGTAGAAGGGAAGGACTATGATGAAAGAAAAATTATCAGCATTATTAGAGCTAAGGAGATTGGCAATGGGTGGCTCAATGAAAGTATGATTATTCGACTGAAACCAGAATTCGCTAATCTTAGTGTAAAGGAGGAGATGGAAGCAAGAGCGATTAAGAATGTCTTGATTAGGGAAGGAGGTGGTCGAAATGTTGTATTAACCTTTAGCTCAGAGGAAGTTAAGGTTAAGCAGATGCAGGGGATCAAAGAATGGCTAAAAGATTGGTGTGAGTTCATAATTGAGTGGAAGCTAGGTTGTTTGCTTGCTCAAGAGAGATATATATGGCTCAGCTGCCATGGCATACCTCTCAATCTTTGGAGTTGTGATACTCTAACCAAGATTGGACGCGTGTGGGGAGAGGTGGTGAATATTGATGGTAATATGAGTCACCCAACATCCTTTGATTGCTGCAAAGTTCGCATTGCCACCAAATGTTTGGAACCGATTAATTTGGTTCTTAATTTGTAGTGTAATGGGTACTCCTACCCAGTTAGGGTGCTCGAGGATCATCAGACAGCAAGAAAGCCATCAACAAGTCTATTGATCAAAGCTCTATTAACTGCAGATCATAGCAAAGGTTAACCAACATGGCGAGGAGAAGGAAGAAGGTGGTGGAGATGATGACTCACCTAATGACATGAAACATGGTCATTAGGTGGCACTGACAAGAGATCTACATGGCAGAATGAGGAGGTTTGAGGTGAAAAAAGAGCAGTGCTGGAAAAGTGATACGCTAGTTGAAGAGCAAAGCATGGAAAAGACAGTGCAATCGAGGGAAGAGCATGTAGCTCTTTGCTTTTGTTGGGAACTAACATTATCAGCTCTGTCGGGCATCAGAAAGTGGATGATCACATTGTAACAGAGGGCTTTATGAAGAGCCTAAGTGGATCATGCATGGTTGGGCCTGGTATAAATTTAGAAGTTAAGTTGGATCAAGCCCATTCAAAGGTACAAATTGTTGGGCCAACGTCTGAAGTTAGTAGATCAAATGAAGTAGACGGTGCTGAATCCACTGGGCCTGCTGAGTTGGGACCTAAAGTAGGTGCTCTGACTTAAGCTAAGCCAACGAGTGGAACTGCTGGAATCAACAGCTGTGCACCTAGTCTAAAGAAGAGTAAAGGAAAACAGAAGATTAAGTATAGAAGAAGGTCTCAACCTAATTGGAAGGATGGACCACTCTATGGTCTAGCCAAAGATTATGGTGACAATGGCGCTTCATCTAGCAAGTCTATCAAAAAAAGTGTGGTCTTTAGAGTCAAGAAATGCAACATTCTCCTCTCTCAAGGCCAATTGAGTGCGAGGCTGATGGAGGTCGTCACCTTCTTAATGAAACTCAAGCAACAATGGAAATTGGGGAAATTATTGGGCATCAATTTTAAAGGGAAGGAAAATGAGGTGGCAAGGAGAATTGTTGAGATGGAATTACAAGATAAGGAAAACGTTGAAGGGAGGGCTGCTGATGGTGTGTAAACGGCACACAGTTGGGGTCCCTTGGGTGTAATGTTATTGGTTTTAATGAAGCTACTATCATGGAATATCAGGGGTCTTGGAAGGCAAGATAAGAGGAGGATGATCAGAGAGAGAAAAATTGATATTGTTCTACTTCAGGAGACAAAGAAGTCAGTTGAGGCTGATGATGTGGTTCGATCAATTTGGGCAAGAGACAAAATGGAATACATGGCTGTCAACTCAGATAGGTCTTCAAGGGGTCTCTTGTGCATATGGGACCCTGGGGTTTTTCAACTTGTTGATTGCTACAGTAATATAAGTTTTATCCTGCTCTCAGGTACTCTTTTCTATACTTTTGAGTGTGTAATTATAAATATTTATGCACCAAATGATGTGGGAGCTAGAGGCAAGCTCTGGGACAGTTTGATCTTGTTAAGAAAAGACTTTCCTAAACCATGGTGTATAGGGGGGACTTCAATGAAATTAGAAACTTGGGTGAAAGAAAAGGGCGTGTTCGAAGGGATAGAGGTATGGGAGACTTAAATAATTTCATTGATAGATGTGAGGTTACAGACCTCAATTTGCTAGGAAGAAAGTTCACTTGGAGTAATGGCCATGAGGGTGGAAAATGGAGTAGGATTGATAGGTGTATGGTTCATCCAGAATGGCTAGAGAACTTCAAAGTTAAATTGTGGGGTTTACCCTCTATAATTTCTCGATTAACGCCCATTATTACTGATGGAGGATGAGATGGATTGGGGCCCTAGGCCTTTTAGATTTATTAATGCTTGGACTATGCATCCTGAGTTCTCTCCTTTTGTGAAGAAAGTGTGGAATGAAACAAACGTGGTGGGTTGGGCAAGATTTAAGCTCCAAGTTAAATTGATGGATTGGGGCCCTAGGCCTTTTAGATTTATTAATGCTTGGACTATGCATCCTGAGTTCTCTCCTTTTGTGAAGAAAGTGTGGAATGAAACAAACGTGGTGGGTTGGGCAGGATTTAAGCTCCAAGTTAAATTGAAAGCCCTAAAGCTAGCTCTTAAGAAGTGGAATCTGGAAGTGTTTAGAAATGTGGATACCAAGTTAATGCAAGCTGAGGTTGAGTTGCATGCCTTTGATTTGGTAGCTGAAAACAGAGAGCTAGAGAAAGATGAAAAGAGGAGGAGGGCAAAGGTGAGGGGAGAAGTTTGGAAGTTTAGCAGGTTGGTGGATAGGCTTTGGCTTCAAAAAATCTAGGCCGAATCGTTTTGAATGGGGACAAAAATACTAGATTTTTTCATGTCATGGAAAATCAGAGACAAAGCAGAACTTGATAAGTTCAATTATTGAAAATGATGAGGTGGTTGATGACCAAGGGTGAGGCAAAAGTGCAGCTCCATTTTGTAAACAATTTTCGGAGTCTTGGCAATGTAGACCTAAACTTGGTGGGGATTTTAAACTTGTCAGCCATAGTACTATGTTTGATAGCTTGGAGGCAAGTAGTTTTAACTTGAAATCTTATCGATCAAAGAGTGTGATGGTAACAAAGCTCCGTGACTTGATGGATTTAATCTTTTTATTTCCGTAAGTTTTGGAATCTTATGAAGGATGATGTGGTTCAATTTATGAAGGAATTTCATAAAAATGGATGTCCGTTAAAGGCATTAATAGTTATTTCATAACATTGATTCCAAAAAAGAGAACTCGTGGAATTAGCGACTTCGCATCAATCACCGTGGGCTCTGCACAAGATTCTAGCTAAGATTCTTACTAGTTAATTGAAGGTCAGCCTTACCTGTAATTATTAATGAAGCTCAGTCAGCATTTTTAGGTGATAGATCTATACTCAATGGAATTTTGATTGCCAATGAAGTAGTGGATTGGTGGAAGAAAACTAGGAAGAAGGGGTTAATCATTAAATTGGATTTCCAAAAAGCTTATGATGCTATCAATTGGGATTTTCTATTATCCATGCTTTCAAATTTTGGTTTTGGGCATAAGTGGATTTCTTGGATTAAGGAGTGTGTGACCACTGTGAAATTATCTATTCTTGTCAATGACTCCCCAACTGAGAAGTTCTGCCCTCAGAGAGGTCTGAGGCAAGGTGATTCTTTGTCTCCTTTTCTCTTCACTATAGTGGCGGAAGGTTTGAACATATTATTATCAAGGGCACTGCATTTGGGACTGATTAAAGGTGTTAAGGTTGGATCCAATGATGTTTTAATTTCTCACCTACAATTTGCTGATGACTCAATTCTATTTTGTGAAGTTGAAGAGGATGAAGTGCTGAATTTAAAGAGAATTTTAAGGTGCTTTGAGTTATTATCTAGCCTAAAAATTAACTATCACAAAAGTATGGTGTGTGGTGTTGGTATATCTAATGACAATCAAGCAAACTTTGCTTCTCTGTTAAATTGCACTGTACATAATTTGCCCATCAAGTATCTCGGGTTACCTCTTGGGGCCAATCCAAGAAGAAAAGTAACTTGGCAACCTGTCTTGGAGAAGGTTAGATCCAGACTCGCTGGGTGGAAGAGAAAGCTCCTTTCATTTGCAGGGAGGCTAACATTAATTAAAGCAGTTGTGCTTAGCTTACCTGTGTACTACTTGTCATTGTTTAGAATGCCAGAGGGACTAGCTAAGGAGATTGAAAGACTTCAAGCATCTTTCTTATGGGGTGGCTCTGACCTGAAAAGGAAAATTCATATGGTGAAATGGGAGGAGATCACTAAAAGGCTAGATCAAGGTGGCTTGGGGATTAGAAGAATTAGGGCGGTGAACACTTGTTTACTCATCAAATAGTGGTGGAGGTTTGGCCTCCAATCAAGTGCTCTTTGGAGGAGAGTGATTTGCAGTAAATATAAAATTGAGACTGACAAGTGGAGTCTTATTTTTAATCTCAGTAGTAGTTACTCTAGCATTTGGAAGGACATTATTGCTATTGCTAATCAGGGATGGGACTTGGTTGAGTTTTTCGAGCAGAACTTTCAGATTCAAGTTGGGGATGGATCTAGAACCAAATTTTGGCATGATAAGTGGTGTGGGAATTTATGTCTTAAGAGAGAATTCCTTGGGTTGTTCAGCCTTGCTCAATCTAAGGAAGGTTCTGTCAAGCATTACTTTGATTTGAAAAGAAATTCAGTAGAATGGGAGATACCGTTTAGAAGGGCTTTGTATGAATGGGAGGAGTTGGAAGCATCAAGATTGAGAATTCTTCTAGCAAAGAAAGCCCTTCCCTCGCACTGTGTCAGGCCGATGTATTTGTTGGGTCATGCATCCGCAAGTGCGTATTCCACATCCTCTATGTATAAATTCTGCTTTGATAGTTTTGGTTCTTCAACTAGGGGTTGCAGGTTGGTGTGGGTGAAGTCTATCCCACACAAAGTTCAATTCTTTGGATGGATGGTTAGCTTGGAAGAACAAAGTAAAATCTGTTGAGTTTCTGCAGAAGATTGGGGTCTTGAATAGCAACTCAGATATTAATTGTATTTTTTTTGCAACTGAGCCTAAATCTACTTGCCATGTCCTTCATCAGGTCATTTCTCCCGCATATCCGGGTTGCTATGTTAAAGTGGTGGGGATTTGTTGGGGCATTGCCTGACACAAAGGAAAAGGTGCTTATCCGTGGGATGGAGCCAAAGTTAGAAATCAAAAGAGCGTTATGGAAAAGTATTCCTCTAGCAGTTGTTGTGGTCTATTTGGAAACTCGTAAACGAGTGTAAATTCAGCACTCTAATCCTAGCCTTGTTGAAGTCATTGAGTTGATTAAGATAAGAGTTGCTATATGGGCGGTCATCACATAATCTAGCCCAGCCAGCTAACGATTTTATCTTTAACATGAATCAAATTAGATTTTGCATCAAGAGTTATGGGCCCGTGTGACCGCCGCAGAGTAGTGGGTTTTTGGCCGCCTCATGGTCACCGGTCTATTGATTTAAAGTGTGGTAGTGTGCTGATGCCCCTTCTGGTGCTCTATTGATTTGTTGTTGATGTCTGGTCTGAGGTGGATGGTTGCCATTTGGTGCTAGGGTTGTTCTATTCTGGTGCTCTGGTGTGCTAATTTGTTCTGTTTTGGTGCTCTGGTGCTCGATTAGTTGTCGGCGAAGAGTTTTACTGGGATTGTTCTGCTTTGCCAAGAGGTCTTGGGGTATGTTGCTGGTTGATGCTAGTTTGTTATATGGCATTGGAGGTCTGTTCGGATTTCAAAATGCTTTGTAGTCCTGATTAGTTGCTAATGTAGTGTTTCGGCTGGGATTGTTCTGTTTTGCCAAGAGCTTGTTCCAGCTTGCAGAGTCCTAGAGTATGCTGCTGGTATGTAGAGTTTCTGCTGGGATTGTTCTGTTTTGCCAAGAGCTTGTTCCAGCTTGCAGAGTCTTGGGGTATGCTGCTAGTATTTAGAGTTTCTGCTGGGATTGTTCTGTTTTGCCAAGAGCTTGTTCCAAATTTGGAGGTCTCATGGTGTTGTATGGCATTGGAGGTCGAATTTGCTTGGGCTACCAATTTGTCTCTGTGAAGATATGGAGTGTGTCATTGAGTTTATCTGGGTATGCTATTGTGCATGGAGTGTGGCAACCTAGCAAATGCTGGTAATCCAAAGAAGAAGGGTATTAGAGAGATTGGAATAGAGAAACTGTGTATCTGCTGCTGAGTTCTGTGGTCAACTTATATCAGTCCAGCCAGATTTGGTATCAGTCCAGCCTTTCTTCATTTTCTATTGAGTTTTGCTGAGTTCTGTTGCTTTTTCTTCAAGGAATAAAACTCAAATTCTCTGGGAAAGGACACGTGGCCAGTGATTGAGTGTAGATCCAACAGAAACCAAGCATGCTCTCACTCCATAAATAGCAGTCAGTTATATCTATCTATCCAAACCACCAGACACTACTAAGCTATAAACTACATACATAGTAGTGTACTCTAGTCATGGCTCTTTTTCTTAACTTTCACTTGCTTTTCATTGTCTATATAGCTCTCATTTCTCTTCTTATGAACTCATGTTCTTACTTCAATCCCAAGATCTTTAATGTCTCAAAGTACCAATCTTATAATGACTGGTCCCCTTGCTGATCAAAAAAATAAAATAAAATAATGACTGGTCCCCCGCTGGTGCAACCTGGTATGGAAGCTCCACTGGTGTTGGATCCGATGGTAATATATATATATATATATTTACATACATACATATAGAGAGTGAAAGAGAGACAGAGAGAGGGAGCGAGAGTTGTTATAATACAAAAATGCTATTTACTCCAAAAAATTATTCTGAAAAATACTAGGAATTTGAATGTAAAGATTAAATTTAAACTTGTCATGGTATGGACCACATTAAGAATGAATTTGATCTATACATTTCAAATTCTAGAGATATTTTGATTTTGATTTTTTGCTAATGAAGTGGCTTTGATGATGTTTAATATTGGAGATGTGTTGTATTTGTTTGTATGCATAGTTGGGGCATGTGGATATCAAAATGCAGTGGATCGACCACCATTCTCTTCTTTGATATCAGCTGGTGGCCCTTCTCTATATAAATCAGGCAAAGGCTATGGAGCTTGTTATCAGGTGTGTGATTAGCTCAATTATCTTGTAATATTCCATTAAGCCTAAAACTTAAAAAAATCAAACACAAAATTTGAAATAAAGAGACATTAATGGACAAAGTTTTCAATGTGGGGTCACCAACAAATTTTCTAAATCTTTCCTAACCATGTGTTCTTTGTGTCCTTTTATCTGCCTCTATTTTTATGTTCTTGAATTATCGATCCTTTATTAATTTATGCACCTAGACTCATAAAATACATCAATGGGCATAATTTTTTAAAAGTGAGCTCCACTAATAAATTTTCTAAAAGCCTATCCAACTATTTGTTTTGTGTGCCGATTTC
This sequence comes from Camellia lanceoleosa, assembly GCA_025200525.1. Taxonomy (NCBI): domain Eukaryota; kingdom Viridiplantae; phylum Streptophyta; class Magnoliopsida; order Ericales; family Theaceae; genus Camellia; species Camellia lanceoleosa. Next base: position 41,963,310 of record CM045760.1, read on the forward strand.
TATTTTTTGTTACTAATTTTTCTTTAATTTATGTAATCACAGTGGACACAAAAATTATATACACTAGTGAACATAATTTTTAAGAGTGAATCTCGCTAACAAATTTTTAAAATCTTATTCAACAAGGCTTTTGTGCATATATAATTATGTGTCTAGTTTCTATATTCCTATACCTATTGATTCACAAGTAATTTGTGAAAATTTCAGTGAAATGCACGACAATGCGGCTTGCTCCAAGAATCCCGGATGGTAGTTATAACAGATGGGTGTCCAAGTTGTGTCTCGAATCTATACATTTTGATTTATGGCATTATGTTTCAAGCCAAGCTAATCAATTGCGCAATGCCTAATCTTACAAATACAATATAAAAGGTGGCATACCATATACCGTGGACCTAAAAATTTAATATATGGCCTAAATTGAATCAAAATGCGAGCTCAACTATACAATAATTGAATTTGAAAGCTTTAAGAAGACAAACTATCTGTCAACAAAAACGTTTTTTCTAGAGTTCCTCGCTTCTAAAAATTCTCTTTCTATAAACCTCCACCGTGGCCTCCCGCTTAGCTAGCCGTCAGAGACACCTCATTTTTGACCGACCTTAAGACTCAGACATCACCGACTGAGCGCTCGGTGATGTTGCATGTTATGCTCGTTCTGAGGTTGCGGAGTCTCGGCCGCGAGCCTTGCCTCCCGACTTCTGGACTCTTTTGTACCTTGCCTCGGCCATAACCAGTCCCATTTTTTGTTTTTCTTCCCAAAGGGAGGAGAGGTCCCAGAGATCATCTCTCGGTCAGAGGCTACGCTGTGGTCGAGGTCATTTTTCCCGCTTGGGAGCCCAGCCTTGCTGAGTCGCCGCCGTGGTGCCTCGGGCCGACCGCTAACCACCTCCGCTTGCTCTTTTGGCATACACCTTATTTCCTCCTTTTGAGGGACATCAGGCCCGAGAGACCAACTGTGGTCGAACGCCACTTCCGGTGCCTAATAATTGCTGGGCCCGAATCAAGCTGCCCCGAACCTCCGTTTTACATCCGTCTTGGTTAATTTTTGGTGGAGACCTTATTTTCATTGTTAGAGAGGTTGTAGGAGAGTGAGGCCAGCAATTTTTCTAAAAACCATCTTTTTGGTCAAAAGTGATTCAAAGATGAATCCGGAAGGAGGAAAACATCTACGCGCTTCATCAAACGGGCATAACTCTTATGCAGAGGAATTAAGATATGAGGCCACCACCGTTGGAAAGCTTACTTCCGGAGCTTCATTTTTCACTCAAGAATCTCCTAGAGCTAGGTCCGGGGGGAGGACATATGGGTGGTTGGAATCTGGTTGGACCGAATCTGCGCGGCTTCACCAAAACAGGCATAACTTTTTACACATAAGGAATTTTGATGCAAGGTTTGCGGCATTGGAAAGCTAACTTTTGGGGCTTCATCCTAGGTGGTGGCCGGCCACCTTGACTCTTTTGACCTGGTCGGCCGGCCACCTGAACTAGTCGGCCGGCCACCTTGCATGGCCGGCCGGCCACATGAACCTTTTGAACCTGGTCAGCCATTTTTGCCCTCCTGAGTGTGTTCTAGCTGTGCCAGCTATTCTGCACTTGACCCACTATCCGAGGGATTGCCCTTTTGGGGGGAAATTTGAATTGGTTTTTCCCCCTCTTTCTTTGCTTCTCTCCCTCTATAAAGCCAGCACCTAAACTTCATTTTCAAGGGTTAGAAAAAATCCTCTTGGAGCTTTTGTATACAACTTTCCCTCTCCCTCTTATCCAAGCCTCCAAACACCTTGGTTCTTCACCATTTACACACCAACCCATAGCACAACACCTCCATCACTCATTCCAGCACCTTGGAGGACATTTGAAGAGGTTAAAAGCTCAGAAATTTGGTCTAAAAGCTGCTGGTTTACTACTCTTCAAGGGTAAGCACCTATTTCCCTTAAACTTGCATTTTTTTTCTTCATTTATAAGCCATACTTACAAGCATTTATGGAGGTTGTCATGAACTGAAAAAGATCATATTTTGAGCTCCTCTACATGTTTGATTAAGAACTCTTTGCTGTTTGAGGTCTTCTACTACCTCTTGTCTCCTCTCTCTCTTTTAGGGATATTTCTTGCATGATATATTAGCCCTGTTTTTAAGCATTTCTGGGCTTCAATAAAAACTGTAAAGTGATTTATTTTGAGCCTCTCTTCAACTTTGTTGAAGGACTCTTCACTGTTTGAGGCCAGCTACTGCCTCTCGCTCTTCATATCTCTTTTAGGGCCATTTTTGCATCATATTTTAGCCTTACTTGTGAGCATATTTGAGATTTTTCATAAACTATAAAGTATCTTTTTTTGAGCTTCTCTTCAACTTTGTTGAAAGGCTCTTCACTGTTTGAGGTCTTTTTCTACCCTGTTTGTTCATCCTCTCTTTTAGGGCTGTTTTTGCAAGATATATTAGCCCTATTTTTGAGTCTTTTTGGACCTCGACCTAAACTGAAAAAAGTCTTTTTTTGACATTTTATTCATGTTTGATTCAGGTCTATTCTCTTTTTGGGGTCATCTTCCCCTATGCATGCTTCATTCTTTCATGATTAGGGCTATGCATTAGAGCACCTGCATTGGCCATGGTTTGGCCTCTTAGCCACTGAAATCCAGTGGATTTTTAGTGAATTTGATGCATTTTTGAGCCTCAAAATCAGAGGGGGGTGACCCCCTCTCACCTTGTTTTGTTTGATGGTCTTTTTGGCCTTCCAAAGAGGCCCTATCTTGCATGCTTTGTTGACTGATTTCAGGGCCAATTTGATGAGTTTTAGGACTATCATACTTGATTTCCAGAGTTTATTTTTCCATGCTACGTCTCCATATTGTATGTGCTTAATAACCCCTTGTATGCCCTCCCAAAAGAACCCATCATTTGTGCATGTGTTGGCTGCATTTCAGAGGTTATTTGGACATTTTTTGGCATGTTTTATTCACTGATTTTTTCTAGTTTGGTGAGATTTCATATGCTTCATATACATGCCATGTAAATCATGTTGCTAGTCAAAGTTGTATGCTATTTTAGTCCATCTTGCTAGCATCTTTTGGCCATGCTTTGAACTAGAAATATTCATGTTTTGGGATTGCCTTGATTCTATCTTTATGCTTCATGATCAAATAATGCATGCTTTGTATAGCTATAGGTCAATACATGTGCTTAGTTTTGTGTTTCGAGACCATTCCATGCATCGGGTGCCATTTATCCATGTTTCGGGATCATTTTGCATCATATTTCAGTGCTGGAACTTGTATGTTTGTATGCCATATTTCATGCCTTGCCATGCCTTGTTAGAGTGGCATTTGTGCCTTAGGATCAGTCCTCGATTTGCGTGCATGTGTGCACGCATCTCGAGTGTCTCATTTTCATCTCATGGCCATTGATGTGAGTGTGGCTGAGGTCCACTCATGTTGGTGTAAGTCCATCATGCATTGCATATGCCGTTTCATTTCATAGCATTGCGTATGCTAGGTTGCATGTTAGAGCATTGTGTATGTCGTGTTACATCGAGCATTGTGTATGCCATTACATAGCGTTGCGTATGCTAGGTCGCATGTTACAATTACATTCATACGTGTCATGCATATTGCATTGTGTTCGGGATAGGAGTTAGCTTGAGCACGGGAAACGAGAGACGTTTCATACTCCAAGTGACGGAACGTGTCTCAATTCCCGGTCGCCGACACTCCGGATTAACCATGATGGAGTCTCGGTCTTGTTGTGTTTATATGTGCATTCATTTCATATTAAGTCGTGCAATTCGACTCCTCGGCCATTATGCATCGAGATGCGTGATTGGTGGCGCGAGGATCGATGACTACATTCCCTGAAGAGTAGTCAAGCGTACATATGTGAAAATACATTGCCATGCCCCTTTGTTGCTCTCTGTTACAGTAAATCAAAAACCGGCAGTCTTTTGGAGCTTCGTGCAATATTCCGGGCTTAATTGTAAACATAGGCTAATTGGGGCATCGCAATGGATTTTCGCGCAAGGCAACCTGAACATGCATCATTCATCATCCGGAACAAAGCCGAAGCGGTCCACGGATTTACGTGCCATTTATTGCTTTCCTAGATTAATTTGTTAATTAATTAGGATTTTGTACTTATTCGGAATGTACTATTCATTTGGGATCAGATTATTTATTCTGACCTCCGAGCGAGGGCACAATTGTAATAAGTGTGCGATGTGTGATGTATGTCTTCCAAATTTCGCCTTTTCTCCCTTTATTTATCAACTTATGATGGTTAGATTAGGCATGTTTCAATTAGCATACAAGATGACAAAGATGTTTGCATTCATTCATCTGCTTTTGCATGCACCGGCTCGGTGCATCATAACTCACTACATTGTATTTCTATTCCAAATTGAATACTTGTTAGTTGTAGCATTCCATATGCCATGTTTAGAATAGCCGAGCCTGCTATAGTTGTATTTTTGCATGTGTTGCATTAGGCATTTCTGTATAGTTAGGATCATGCATGATTTCTAATTAGCTTTTGTTTTGGCTTGGTGTACTCGGTGAGTTTTTACGCTTTAGCATCCTTGCATGTGTGTGAGTGACTGCCATGATAGCATGCTTACCATGAGGCTATTTGCTTATGTGATATAAACTGCCTGAATGCCTGTGGGTGAAGGTTGTGTTATTTGAATTAGAACAATGCATTGACTGTGAGTTTTAAGCCCACTAGATAGTGGCAAAACCATCTTTTCTAAGCCCACATAAGGGTGGCAAAATCTGCATTTTAAGCCTACTTGTGAGTAGCAAACCATCTTTCAAAAACAAACATGAAATGTTTTGTTCCAATTTAGGCGACCCGGTCTATACTTGTATGCTGTGCGCATCACATAGTAAACCTAGGCTAATAACCGGAATAAGAATGTATAATTTTTTCAAAATTAGATATCATGGTTAGTAGAGGCTGATCTTTGATCGGGCGAGCGGGGGTGCTCACGAAGTGACCTTCTCCAATCGTACCCAAGTTCCCGAGCCGAGGCAACTTTGGTGATGACGGACACGTGGCCTTAGGCACGAGTCAGGGTTTCCTAAATTTTCCAAAAATAAAATATTTAGGTGGTGACTCTGTATCTGGCAAAGCAGTCCATATTTGGCACTTCTTTTCTAAAAATCTGTTTTCCCAAAACGATTTGCCGGATTTGGACTCTTTGGTTCAGATTAAGAACTGTGACGATTTGAGTCCGAACTGTAGTGATCCCAAAATGAACGGAACGGAACTCATCCTCCCGAGGCGTTTGGGGACATCTACCGTTTCTGGCGACTCTGCTGGGGAATTAGAGAACTTGACTCGAACTCATGATATTTGGTTTTGACTACACTTACGTGTTTCTTTGCATTGCATGTGCATTGGTATGCCTAGGACACAGTGTTTGCCATCTGCTATTCCTGAGGGGTTTGCTAGAGGCTGCGTGCCATAAGGCTTACCGGTTACGGCTTTGCCAGTATGGGAACACAAACCCTGGTTTTACCGGGGCACCCTTTTGACCATTCGACCTAGTGCATATTTGGAATCCGTAGCGACCATTCCAAGCTAGGACAGGTTGCTTACCCGATAGGTTGTTTGAAACCGCCAGGCGTAGTGAAACCCTAGCTCTCGACAAAATAGGACAGGAAACCCTACCCCAACATAGGGGTGTTTTGGGTCTCACTTATCTCATATGTGCTTTTAGAGTGCGCCTCACAGAATGCATGTATCATTTACAAGTTTGGGCATCAGTTCATGCACCAATTCAAGATTTTGGGATTCAGTTTACCTGAGGATAACAATTTACAGGCCGAATTTTGGGGCAGAATTCAATAGAGGGCACAGTCATCCTGTTATGCTCATATCTGTTTTGGTGAAATCAGCCGAGATGTCGATGTTCTCTTTTGCTAGATAGTCCTGGAACTATAGCTTCAGAAGGCTTCGATATCCCCTGGGTACATTGGACTAGTGCTGATAGACTTTGTTCGGTCAGAAATTCGATTCAAGGGAAACCGGTGTTCTTTCGCTGAGGTAAGGCAAAGAAGGGCCAGACAGGATTCATTGGTTCATCTGATCCGACAGTCACCAGTCACATCATCAGTAGACCCGTGATGGCATAGGGTTCGGAAGAATTAGTGGCCGTAAAAGCAGCGTTAAATCAGGGAACTGCCGTGCAGGATGAGACTAATGCTGAAATGTAACGCCTATCTGGGGCATCTACCTCACATCTAGCTTCGGGGCCCTAGTCAAACTTTGACCCACTTTCGCCAGCTAAAAATTTGCAGGGTCCGGATCCCCAAGAAGGGTTGGCTCAAGCTCGAGTTGTCAGACCCCTGGTGCAACCTAATGAGAGACTTTATCCCCTTGATAGTAATGACCTCGATCCGACTACGGTGAAAATTGCGAACCTTGAGAAGCAATTCAAGAAGGCACAAGGCCTTAACTCCATTCCCGACATTGAGGATGGGCACACCGAGTCTGCCGTACGGCTCCCAGACAGATTCAAAATGCCATATATTGACCATTTCCACAGGTCTGGAGATCCAATGGTACATATCCGACTTTTCTTGGATGTCCTGAAGCCGATGGGTCTGACTAAGCTATAGAAACTCTCTCTGTATGGAAGAACCCTGTCGGGAGTAGCGGCCACTTGTTACGCTAAGTTGGAGGACAAAGTGAAGCATGACTGGGAAGAATTGGCTGAGGCCTTTGTCGATCAGTATTCCTACAATACCCAAGTTGAAATGACCATGCAAGAGCTTGAAACAACCCGCCAAAACCCAATAGAGCCTTTTGTGGAATTTGTTGCAAGGTGGAGAGCAAAGGCAGCACAGATGACAGATCGTCGCCCTTCTGAGAGGGATCAAGTGTAGATGATGGTGCGAAACCTCGAGCATGATATGTTGCAAAAGTTGATAGTTGCTCCGCTATTCACTTTCAAAAGTTTGCATGAACTGGGGGTTCAGGTCGAGAATGCGTTCAACAGTGGGATCATTCCCAGAACAAGTAAACCGACAAGGAGGGCGATTTCAGGGAGTACCAATGCTGGTAGTAGCACTATTCCCAAACCCGCAGAAATCAATACAGTCGCCACAACCAACCCTTTTGCTAATCCAAGCCTACAAACCACCAAATTTCGAGCTCAGGCGTAACTTTCACTCCCCTCTATATGAGCCTGACTAGCGCACTAAAAGTCTTGATGGAAAGAGGGTATCTCAAACCCCTCGATCCTCAACCTTTACCTGACCCTCTCCCAGCCAGACATAACCCTTCCAAGTATTGTATGTACCATCAGCAGGGCGGTCATGGCACCGACCATTGCTACCGCCTTCGTCATGAGGTCCAAAATCTCATCGACAACGGAACGATAGCTCCACCTTCAGACCGCAATGACCAAACATCCCCTACCCACCTTAATCTCATCCATATACTACCATCCACCTTCGACCCTAGCATATACATCACCCCGGCCTATCTACCCAAGCCTAAGGTGTTCATTCCAGAAAGCATGGACTTATGCATGATGGATGCACCTGGACCCCAATCACCTCAAACCCGTGAGCCCACTACTTTTGAGTTGATGAGAATGATTGAAGATCTTCAAAGAACTTTGACAGATCTGACCTCCGGGACATTGGCTCCCACATCGACCACATCACATACCGAGAATTTCATGACAAAAGGCTCCCCAATCTTGGGACTGGCTGCATTTGAAGAAAGCCAAACCCTTGGCAAAGGGGAAGCAGGTGGTAAGAACAAGGTAGGGGCAAGCATTGGTCCCCATGAACACCTTCAACGGGTCAAGGAGGCTTTGAAGGCCGAAGGACTAAACAAACAGCAAATGCTCGCAGTGGTTGCAAAAACTGTGGATGATACTTTTGCCACTCAAGTTAGGGGCAGCCTGAATCAAGGGGCAAGCCGAGACAAGAGATGTTGTACCAGAAACACCACTTTCAGCTCCAATTCTACACTCGGAAGAGACCATCAAAAGTCGGCACCTACCGACCCTTTCACGCAGACATCCAATACAACCAAATTTCATAACTCGCCAAATACCCACCTCGGCCAAAGGGTGTTCACCCCAATCGACATGTCTTCGCCAACGACCTCGAGGGTCCTAATCGAAAAAGGGCATCTGAAGCCCCTGGAGCCACCGCCATTACTGAATAAACTTCCTCTCTCCCACAACCCGGCGGCATCAGGTCTTTCATCAACAAGCCGCCATGACACCGACATGTGTCTTCGCTTTCACCATGAAATACAAGATTTGATTGATAAAAGGTCATCTTCACGCCAGTCCCGCAAAGTCTATCGGCACTGGATCGGTGAACTTGGGGGATAATGTGACCATGTGATCGGGGGGATAAGCCAGCTGCGGGTGGTGCTCAATTTACTCCAGACGTGGGAATGGCACACACTGTTTTGAGCATTTGCGAATGCTAGTTTTGTAGTTTCTGACTTGGGTGTTGAGTCGGTTTTGTGGTTTTGTTATAAGTCTGTCTCTTTGTTTTGAGTCAGTCTTTTGTTTCGGGTCTGTCTTGTTGTATCGAGTCAGTCCTGTTTTGTTAGAGTCAGGTGATTCCGGGGGTTGTTACCTCGGGCATCACTATTTTGTTTTGTGTTTGTCTTTTTGTTTCCTTTTGAGTTTGTTTCTGCCAGGGAGCCAGTTGTGCCGACAGTTATGAATGAATAGCAGTGATTTTCACATTCTTGTATTCGCTTCTGCCTTGTGCTAGTTGTGCCGGAAGTTTTGAATGAAATGGCAGTGCTTTTTGCCTACTTTTTTGTGCCTCGAACTCATTGCATTGACCTAAGTTTTTCAAAAACCTTTTGAACGCTATGATGAAAACGAAGAGGAAGGAATTCCTCGGGATTTGAAAACATTTGATCAATTGAGAGAAAGAGAGGCACGCTAAGCCCTTAATGAATGAAATCATGCTTGTTAATATGAGTACTTAGAAGGATCCTAGCTTGATCCAGATTGATTCTACATTGTCTTCAGCATGAGCGATTAGTCGCTTTCTTAAAAGGTTTCAAAAATGTTTTGCGCCGTCCTGCGAAGACCTGTGTGGAATCGCTCTTGAGATTGTGGAGTCTAGGATCGCTCTCAGCCTCGAGACTTGACCCCTCACTTTCAAACCTTGAACTTGGATTCAGAATGTTCAACGGTCAACCACAACGTAAGGCCTGTGTGGCCAGATCAGAAGCAGCCCTTGAACTAGGGGCAAGAAAGTTAGATCAAGAAGGTCGAACGTCGTCAAAAGAAGCATATAAAGCTACATCAGAAGCACCCCTCGACCTAGCGTAAAGTGTCAGAGGTCCTCATAGAGCCGAAGATGGATCATCCTGCAAATCAATAAAGACTGACAAGAATGCCAATTCACAGAAGGGAGGAAAGAAAAAGGCATTGCAGAAGGACAACCGAGTTCCTATCCACAACACTACGGGCAATTCACCCCATTAGAAGGACTCTTGCATCACAATCTAACAATGCCCAATCTTTTGGATTCAGATGACTTCAGGATCTCAAAACCATATGACATGGACAAAGCTACACTTTTACCCTTGAGAGGCTCACTGGGCCGAAAACCCGGAAAGGGCACCCAGGCAAAAGTTAGAGCAAGAAAAAGAAGAAAAAGAACAAAAAAAAGAAAAATGCAAAGAATGAAAAAAAAAAGAAAAAAAATGAAGAAAATGCAAAGAAAAGAAAAAAAAGAAGAATTTGGTTGTGTTCGCTATTCCGAGGATCGACTACAATGTAATCAAGGTTATCTGAAACAAGGGCAACTTCGCTGCCATTTAATACGCCATGCCGTTTTCAAACAAGGGCAACTTTCCGCTGCTGTGAAGCTCTTCGCTAGGGGCAATTTTCCTTCGGATCTGAAGTTGTGCATCTCAAGAGCGGGTTCCGTGCTCGTTGAGCAGTGGCCGTTTGCAAAAATAGTTTTTGAGAATTTTTAATGAGGTTGACTAATTTTCTCTCAAAAATTATTCCATTTTTCCAAAACTGGACCATTTCTTGGACCCCAAAAAGGGAAAATTTTCAGTGCTCACAGCCTAACTTGCGTGATTTTAAATCAGAAAATTGAACAAGCATGGTAATCTAACTCTCATTTTGGTCAAAGTTGTCTTAGTAGAAAGCCAAAACCAAAAAAATGATCAAAATGATGAACTAGGGGCACAGTTGAGTCAGGTGTTCTGTCTTTTCCCCATTGCCGCAATACTTGCCAAGAAGGGCACTCTACCTGCCAGAAAAGGGCACAACTGAAGTTAACAACAAAAGGGCTGAAAGCTCTCTCACCCTCCAAACAACGAGGTATCAAGCCAAGTGCGAAGCACGAATTGGAATGGATCAAGATATTCCACTCCCTCATCTGGACAGATCTGATCACGTCCAAGCTTCCCAGCAAAGTATCGTGAACCGATGTCACCGCAGACGGTTACCCACCTGGCTTGTAGCACGCCCCTCTGGGAGAAACTCACTAGTCAAGCGTAAGAAGAAGAATCTAGCGGAATGCTAGGGGCAAGAGCCCACAACTTTCTGTTTATCCATCAACCACCCAGGGGAGGGATTTAAAATGAGAGATTGAAGAATAGAGAGGTGTGTGCTGAGAGAAAAAGTGAAGAAAGGGCTTTTTCAGAAAAACAGAGCTTGAGGGCTGAGTGATGTGAGAATCACAAATGAGAAAGGGTGGGAAATAATACCCGGAGAAACTGGCTCCTCGCGATCTGAGAGTTCTCTCGCCTTTCCAATACGTCTGAGTGTCGTGTTTTTTGTTTTCTCTCGATTCTTGTTTTGAGTCGTTTCGAGTGTCACTCGGTGTATTTAGGTTGTTTTACCCTGTTTTTCCTTTGTTGAGTTGTGTTTAGGTTGTTCTACCTTTGTTTTTCGTTGTTGAGTCGTTTTGGCTGTGGTCAGTTGTAGGCTCAATACACGGTTGAGAACCCTTTTCTCATTTCAATTTCAAAAATCGTTTTGTGCTCAGAGTGCCGTGTCGTTCTCCACATTTGTGCAAAAAAGGATCAGTTCTTTCATAAAGCCGCAGGGTTCAACCTAGGTCATGTCAGAATAGTAAAACAAGGACCTATCTGAAGCTATTTAGGTTCCAGACTGCAAAGCAAAAGAAAAGAGGGAAAATTTGGAGCATCTTAGCATGTTTCACTTTAGCAAAATCCAAGACTGCATTCCAGGTGCACCTTCTCAGGCCTCGCTATTTCTCTGGAGTATGAGTGTATCTCGACCCCAAGTATAAGCCTGCTTCAAGTCAGAATGGCAGTCCAAGCAGCACCCAAGGGTTTCACATGCAGATGTTATCTCTCGCCAATATGAACATGGTGTGCCCTTTTTGAGCTAAGTGAGTTGCGAAGTCCTCTAAGAGGCAAATCATAGGCACCAGAGTACATATTTGATGCTCCTCTATTGCATAGAATGTGAACTTTCATATACACTATTGTTGCATGCGTGCCGCGCATCGTTATGATTCATGCATAGAATATGCTTTGCTTGTTTCATGCATAGAATATGCTTGCTTTCAATATTGCATAAAATGTGCTTCCATACTTGCATAGAAAATGCTCGTATCTTTTGCATGGAAAATGCCCCCATACTTGCATAGAAGATGCATTTTATCGCACTTTCTTGTGCATTTTATCTCGCCAGACCGCCTTGTGCACTTACACTTTGTATCTCACTAGCAATCGCCTTGTGCATCTTGTGGTTGTATCTCACTCGCACTATCTTGTGCATTTCAAATCACTCGCTACTGCTTAGCGATCGCACTATCTTGTGCATTTCAAATCACTCGCTACTGCTTAGCGATCGCACCGCCTTGTGCATTTCAAATCACTCGCTACTGCTTAGCGATCGCACTATTCTCGGTATTCCTAATCACTTATACCGCTTAGCGACGCATTGTTTTGTGCATTTCTAATCATTCGCTTATTTTGCGACCTCCATCGCAGACCGTGTTGTGCGCTTTACATTCGTGCTATTTTGGCGATCGCATCGCTCGTAGTTTATCACTCGCTTATTTTGCGCACCACAATCGCACTGTTTTGTGCAGTTTATCATTCGCGCTATTTTGCGCACCTCCATCGCACTGTCTTGTGCATTGCATTCATCGCGCTATTTTGTGCTTTGCATATCACGTCGCACTATCTTGTGCATTTCAAACCAAATGCGTTGTTTAGCGTATAGCACTATTTTGTGCATTGTATCATTCGCGCTATCTTGCGCACCTCACCTGCACTTGTTAGTGTATTGCATCGTGCTATCTTGTGCCATGACCATTACTTGCATTGTGCATGCATTTTATCGTGCTATCCTACGCACCTCACCTTTAGCATCGCACTGTTTTGTGCATTCACCCTACTCGCACTGTTTTGTGCACCTTTAGTTCGCACTGTCTTATGCACTCACCTGGTCCAAGAGACCTTAAATCCTCCGGTCTAAGGAGACCTTAAATCCTGCATCATCATTCGCGCTATTTTGCGCATTGTACTTGTATTTATTCACACCGTCTCGTGCACTTTCCGGTCTAGGAGACCTTAAATCCTCTAAAGGTGCAATTCCTTTGGTGTTTGTTGTGCCCGAACGACTTCTAGTGGTCTGGTATAGCCACCTGCCTGTGTTTGCGGTGAGTTCCTAGGAGACCAACTGAGACGGGGGGAAACTAGAGTTCGAATGGCTCATGCCTAGAACGCAAAGGTTCGGGATTTCCAAGACTAAAGTCTAGTTTAAATATCCAAGGGTATATCCTCGGCTTGAAATCTGTATGGCAGCCCCATAGATTGAGATAGCATATGTATGTGCCTCAATTCTGGATACTGAATCAACCTAGTCTGTCACCCTGTTGGAGAATAGGAAAAGCTGCGACCATAGTCAGGGAGAAAAGTAGTACCTGTGGTTCGACCAAGAAGAAGCGAGAGATCCCCAGCAGCATGAGGCACGATATTGTATGTACGGTTCATTTGAGGCTGGCGCAACCAGACGAACTGCACAGGTATTGTATCTTCTCCGTATGAGACGTGGCGAGAGTTGAATAATTCTCCACATGCTTAAACTGCATGAAATATAGTTGTTGCTTTGCATTCTTGCTTAAAACTGTTGCATCTATTACAGCTTGCCGCATTTCGCATGATCATGAGTTACATTTGGCTTTGTGCATATCATTCTACATCTTGCCCCCTGCCTGCGGGCACATCTTTGTTTATCTTGTCTGTTTGTCTAAGTCTTCGGCCTTGTCAAAAATGGGTCGTCTCAGGGCTTTGACATTCACTCCATTTTTGACTTTCTATGACTTTCGAGTTCTGTCAAAGAGGGGCAACGGTAGACACCCCATTTTTGACCGACCTTAAGACTCAGACGTCACTGATTGAGCGCTTGGTGATGTTGCATATTGTGCTCGTTTTGAGGTTGCGGAGTCTCGGCTGCGAGCCTTGCCTCCGGACTTCGGACTCTTTTGTACCTTGCCTAGGTTTGCGAACCAGGTCCCGCTTTCTCTATTTTCACTTCTCAAAGGGAGGGAGAGGTCTCGTAGATCATCTCTCGCTGGGTCAGAGGCTACGCTTTGTGGTCGAGGCCATTTTTCCCGCTTGGAGCCCTTGCACGGCTGAGTCGTCAGCCGTGTGCCTCGGTTTGGGACCTCTTAACCACCTCCGTTTGCTCCGGTTTTTGGCATACACCTTATTTCCTCCCTTTTGAGGGACACTGTGGTCCGAGAGACCAACTTTGTGGTCGAACGCCACTTTCGGTGCGTGTTCAATGGGCCCCGAATCAACCTCCGTTTTGCATCCGTCTTGGTTCATTTTTGGTGGAGACCTTATTTTCATTGTTAGAAAGGTTGTAGGAGAGTGGGAGGCCAGCAATTTTTCTGAAAAACCAGCTTTTTTTAGTCAAAAGTGATTCATCATGAATCCGGGAAAGAGGAAAATATCTGCGCGGCTTCACCGAAACGGGCATAACTCTTTGCACAGGAGGAATTAAGATATGAGGCCACCACCGTTGGAAAGCTTACTTCTGGGGCTTCATTTTTCACTCAAGAATCTCCTAGAGCCAAGTCCAGATAGAGGAGATATGGTTGGTTGAAATCCGTTTGGACCAAATCTGCGCGGCTTTACCAAAACAAGCATAACTTTTTGCACAGGAGGAATTTTGATGCAAGGTTTGTGGCATTGGAAAGCTAATTTTGGGGCTTCATCCTAGGGGGTGGCCGGCCACCTTGACCCTTTTGACCTGGTCGGCCGGCCACCTTGCATGGCCGCCCGGCCACATGAACCTTTTGAACCTGGTCGGCCATTTTTGCCCTCCTGAGTGTGTTCTAGCTGTGCCAGCTATTCTGCACTTGACCCACTATCCGAGGGGCTACCCTTTTGGAGGGAAATTTGAATTGGTTTTTCCTCCCCTTTCTTTGCTTCTCTCCCTCTATAAAGCCAGCACCTAAACTTCATTTTCAAGGGTTAGAAAAAATCCTCTTGGAGCTTTTGTATACAACTTTCCCTCTTCCTCTTATCCAAGCCTCCAAACACCTTGGTTCTTCACCATTTACACACCAACCCATAGCACAACAGCTCCATCACTCATTCCAGCACCTTGGAGGACATTTGAAGAGGTTAAAAGCTCAGAAATTTGGTCCAAAAGCTGCTGGTTTGCTGCTCTTCAAGGGTAAGCACCTATTTCCCTTAAACTTGCATTTTTTTGCTTCATTTATAAGCCATAGTTGCAAGCATTTCTGGACTTTGTCATGAACTGAAAAAGATCATATTTTAAGCTCCTCTGTATGTTTGATTAAAAACTCTTTGCTGTTTGAGGTCTTGTACTACCTCTTGTCTCCTATCTCTCTTTTAGGGCTATTTCTTGCATGATATATTAGCCCTATTTGTAAGAATTTATGGGCTTCAAGCCAAACTATAAAGTACTTTATTTTGAGTCCCTCTTCAACTTTGTTGAAGGGCTCTTTACTGTTTGAGGCCAGCTACTGCCTCTTGCTCTCTATCTCTCTTTTAGGGCCATTTTTGCATCATATTTTAGCCTTACTTGTGAGCATATTTAAGATTTTCCATAAAGTGTAAAGTATCTTTTTTGAGTCCCTCTTCAACTTTGTTGAAGGGCTCTTTATTGTTTGATATCTTTTGCTGCCCTATTTGTTCATCCTCTCTTTTAGGGCTGTTTTTGCATGATATATTAGCCCTATTTGTGAGCCTTTTTGGACCTCGACCTAAATTGAAAAAAGTCTTTTTTTGATATCATATTCATTTTTGATGAAGGTCTATTCTCTGTTTGGGGTCATCTTCCCCTATTCATGCTTCATTCTTTCATGATTAGGGCTATGCATTAGAGCACTTGCATTGGCCATGGTTTGGCCTCTTAGCCACTGAATTCTAGTGGATTTTTAGTAGCTTTGATGCATTTTTAAGCCTCAAAATCAGAGGGGGGTGACCCCCTCTCACCTTGTTTTGTTTGATGGTCTTTTTGGCCTTCCAAAGAGGCCCTATCTTGCATGCTTTGTTGACTGATTTTAGGGCCAATTTGATGAGTTTTAGGACTATCATACTTGATTTCCAGAGTTTATTTTTCCATGCTAAGTGTCTATATTGTATGTGCTTAATAACCCCTTGTATGCCCTCCCAAAAGAACCCATCATTTGTGTATGTGTTGGCTGCATTTCAGAGGTTATTTGGACATTTTTTGGCATGTTTTATTCACTGATTTTTTCTGGTTTGGTGAGATTTCATATGCTTCATATACATGCCATGTAAATCATGTTGCTAGTCAAAGTTGCATGCTATTTTAGTCGATCTTTCTAGCATCTTTTGGCCATGCTTTGAACTAGAAATGTTCATGTTTTGGGACTGCCTTGATTCTATCTTTATGCTTCATGATCAAATAATGCATGCTTTGTATAGCTATAGGTCAATACATGTGCTTAGTTTTGTGTTTCGGGACCATTCCATGCATCGGGTGCCATTTATCCATGTTTCGGGATCATTTTGGATCATATTTCAGTGCCGGAACTTGCATGTTTGTATGTCATATTTCATGCCTTGCCATGCCTTGTTAGAGTGGCATTTGTGCCTCAGGATCGGTCCTCGATTTGCGTGCATATGTGCACGCATCTCGAGTGTCTCATTTTTCATCTCATGGCCACTGATGTGAGTGTGGCTGAGGTCCACTCATGTTGGTGTAAGTCCATCATGCATTGCGTATGCCATTTCATTTCATAGCATTGCGTATGCTAGGTTGCATGTTAGAGCATTGTGTATGTCGTGTTACATCGAGCATTGTGTATGCCATTACATAGCGTTGCGTATGCTAGGTCGCATGTTACGATTGCATTCATACATGTCATGCATATTGCATTGTGTTCGGGATAGGAGTTAGCCCGAGCACGGGAAACGAGGGACGTTTCATACTCCGAGTGACGGAACGTGTCTCAATTCCCGGTCGCCGACACTCCGGATTAACCATGATGGAGTCTCGGTCTTGTTGTGTTTATGTGTGCATTCATTTCATATTAAGTCGTGCAATTTGACTCCTCGGCCATCATGTATCAAGATGCGGGATTGGTGGTGCGAGGATCGAGGACTACACTTCCTGAAGCGTAGTCAAGCATACATATGTGAAAATACATTGCCATGCCCCTTTGTTGCTCTCTGTTGCAGCAAATCAGAAACCGGCAGTCTTTTGGAGCTTCGTGCAATATTCCGGGCTTAATTGTAAACAGAGACTAATTGGGGCATCGCAATGGATTTCCGCGCAAGGCAACCCGAACATGCATCATTCATCATCCGGAACAGAGCCGAGGCGGTCCACGGATTTGCGTGCCATTTATTGCTTTCCTAGATTAATTTGTTAATTAATTAGGATTTTGTACTTATTCGGACTGTACTATTCATTTGGGACTGTACTATTTATTCGGACCCTCCGAGCGAGGGCACAATTGTAATAAGTGTGCGTGCATGTGATGTATGTCTTCCAACCCCACGTCTTTCTCTCTTTTATTTACCAGCTTATGATGGTTAGATTAAGGCATGTTTCAATTAGCATACAGTATGACAGCATGTTTGCATTCATTCATCTGTTTTGCATGCACCGGGCTCGGCGCATCATAACTCACTGCATTGTATTTCTATTCCAAATTGAATACTTGTTAGCTGCAGTATTCCATATGCCATGTTTAGAATAGCCGAGCCTGCTATAGTTGCATTTTTGTATGTGTTGCATTAGGCATTTCTGTATAGTTAGGATCATGCATGATTTCTAATTAGCTTTTGTTTTGGCTTGGAGTACTCGGTAAGTTTTTACGCTTTAGCATCCTTGCATGTGTGTGAGTGACTGCCATGATATTATGCTTACCATGAGACTATTTGCTTATGTGATATAAACTGCCTGAATGCCTGTGGGTGAAGGTTGTGTTATTTGAATTGGAACAATGCATTAACTATGAGTTTTAAGCCCACTAGATAGTGGCAAAACCATATTTTCTAAGCCCACCTGAGGGTGGTAAAATCTACATTTTAAGCCTACTTGCGAGTAGCAAACCATCTTTCAAAAACAAACATGAAATGTTTTGTTCCAATTTAGGCGACCCGGTCTATACTTGTATGCTGTGCGCATCACATAGTAAACCTAGGCTAATAACCAGAATAAGAATGCATAATGTTTTCAAAATTAGATTTCTTGGTTAGTAGAGGCCGATCTTTGATCGGGCGAGCGGGTGTGCTCACGAAGTGACCTTCCCCAATCGTACCCAAGTTCTCGAGCCGAGGCAACTTTAGTGATGACGAACACGTGGCCTTAGGCACGAGTCAAGATTTTCTAAATTTCTCAAAAATAAAATATTTAGGTGGCGACTCTGTATCTGGCAAAGCAGTCGATATTTGGCACTTCTTTTCTAAAAATCTGTTTTCTCAAAACGATTTGCTGGATTTGGACTCTTTGGTTCAGATTAAGAACCGTGACGATTTGAGTCCGAATTGTAGTGAGCCCAAAATGAACAGAACGGGAATCATCCTCCCGGGGCGTTCGGGGATGTCTACACCGGCCGCCGCCTTTGGCCATGGCGGTTGGCTGGCCTATCTTTTTCTTCTTGTGTTCTTGGGTTTTCTCCTAATAAACTTGAGCCCCATTAGTTTTTCCTCCATCTCCTTTTCAGATCTAATCTCTAGATTTGCTTAGGTTGTTGTTTTGATTCTTTCATTTTTGTGTAGCCTCCTCCTTTGGTGCCCATGTTAGCTTTGATGGGTGGTTTTGGTGGGTTTTTCTGTCTCGGATGGTTAGGTTCGGTGGAAGTGGTGCTTCAGCCATGGTGTTCAGCTTCAGCAGTGGGTCTTGGTTTAGGTTGGGTGCGTTGAAAATGGGTAGGTTGGTTCATGAACTTCATTCGAGCACTTCTTTGCGAGCGAGAGTTTGAGGGGTAGAGGATTCAGAGTTGTTTTGGATCTCCATTTAGGCACTCCTATGCGAATGGGAGTTTGAGGGGTGATTTCCGTTCCTTTCTTTGGTGGTCGGTGTTTGTGTTCGGCTTTGAGGAGATTGGCGCTGGGTAAACAAATAGGGGACTGCTCAGCGGTGTGGATGTGGATCATTCGAGAGAGTTGTTTGTGTCACAGTAAAGAACCAAAGGAGGAGGCTGTAGCAGCTGTAGAAGAGGAGAGTGAAGCAAGAAGAGGCTGTTGATGTTCAGAGGTGAAGCTATCAGTTTTGGTCTCGAGTGGTTCTCGATGGTGAAGCAAGAAGAGGCTGTCGATGGTGCTCGCCAGCAATGGAGCCTGAGGGTTCGGCAATTTCGGAGGTTGAGTGTCCGACAATGGTGCAGGGTGTTCGGGCCAGGCGTGGGGCTCAAGAGTGTTGCAGTGGTTGAGTCTGAAGTGAGGGGCTCTAGAGTGTTACAGTGTTTGGGGGGTGTACCTGGGTAGTGTTTCAGAGTTTTTTTTTTTCTTTTTCACTTGTTTAGGTGAGGGCTCAAGAATGGTTTATTTTATTTTATTATTGTATTTTAAAATATAAAATCGTGAGACTAAGGGGTTGGTTGTAAGATCGAGTAACACTAGTAGGAGAGTGAGTTTTACTCTTCAAATCTCTCTCATTGCGTTTTATTTCCTTGTACCTGTAAATTTCATGTTTTTAGTGAAATTTTTCTTTGCGGATTAAAAATAATAATAATTGAATCTGAATATGAAATCTACACTATAGATTTAACTAGTTGTTATATAAGTCACACTTGATATAAATTTGATTTACACATTTAATTTTACAGTGTTTTTCAAAATATGTTTTAAAAATATGAACTTGTATACTATAGAAAAATACTTAAAACATGGAAATTGTAGTCATGAGAAGGAACAAACAATTTACTTACGTGACACTAATGTTGTCCAGTCACAATTTTTAACTTGTTTCACTCAAAGAAACCAAGCATATCACCCTCATTATCCTTTTACTATTCCTTTTTTGTTTGTTTATTTATTTTAATCATTTTTCATGTTTGTTGTTAGTATCAGCATCAGATTGTCAACCACATATGTGTTCAATTATACAATCACCCTCATTTAGGCCAAGTTTGGGATGTTTAGAAAAAGTCAAAAAGTCACTATCCTATTTAAGTCACATCATCTTATTTAAGTCACATCACCTCTCTAACACATCACTTCAAACCCAACTCAAACCCAACTCATATTTCATAAAAAGTCAAAAAGTGCACTTATTAGTCTTCCCAAACTTGGCCTTAATCTTAGACTTTTTTTGGTACCAACTTATAAATTATTTTTATTTTATTTTTACTTATTTTCGTTTTTAGTAAATTTTTGAAAAACTATGTTAATTATTTGTTTGTCTAACTTATAAACTATGTTAATTTTTTATCCAAGTAGAAGTTGGTTTCGACAACTTTGAAATTTCAACATTGTTTTGCTCATCTTCTCTTCTAAGTTTGAGGTAGGGATTTTCTTTGAGTTATACATATGTTTTTGCAAGATCTAGATGATTTTCAAAATCATCATTTGATTTGTTTTTTTTTTTTTTTTTTTGAAAAATGGATTGTTGATTCAAGAAGATGAGTGATTTTGAAAGTGAGTTTACTTTCTTGTTTCTTTTAAAATAGAAATTGAGGGTTTTGGACTATGTTGGTAAAAGAAAGATGTTTTTGGTGAGATCTTCTCAAATATTTGAAAATGGTTGGTTTTGGTGAGAAAATCTAGAAATTTGGGATTTTCAGAAAAATGTTGAAAATTTTTGAAAGATGTTATATTTATTTTATGTGACAAAATAAATGATGTTAGAAAATTATTTATTTATTTACATATAAATGATGTTTTCATGGAATATGAGAATTGTTGAAATTTTGAGAATTGTTGTTTAAAAGTATTAATATAGTCTTGAGATGACTAAATTGTTAAGATTGTTTGAAATGTGGAAATTATGTTATTCCATGGATGAATTGAAATAAAAATATTTATTCATCCTGTGAAATTGCATTGCAATGGGAAATGAGAATTTTAATCACAATGGGAATATTGTGTGGGAGTATTAAAAGTGGAAGAAATATTGCATTATATTATTAATCATTGCATTGGCATATCAATTCATTTGATAATGAGGAGCTTTGAAATTTGATATGAAAACTTTGCATTGAGAAAAGAATTTTGAGAAACAAGTTTTCATGAAATGATTTTGGGGTAAATACGGTGGTAAGTCTTGAAATGTAGTGTAAATGAGAGGTGTCGAGCCTTCCAGTTAATACTGGTAAAAATGACAGATGAAAGGTGCTGAGCCTTCCAGTTGATACGGGTAAAAATGACAAATTGGTAGTACTTATATGGTCTCCTTGCAGACACCGACTTAGGGATTACCAGAGTTGTATTTACTGTCCCTTGAGTTAAACTGTTAAGCTTTGAATAATGGAAATTGCATGGCATCATTGAGCATGATGATTTTTCAAAAGATGAAGATGTGATTTCTTTATAAAAAGGCATAGCATGACGTAGACATTCATCTCTTGAGATTTGTATAAAATGTATATACTTTGTGAAGGATTTTTTTACTGAATTTTATGATCACCTTACGAAATTTTTGTACAGAAAAAGACATGGTGAATCCACGTAACTGAGGGCGTGGAAAAGTGTGTGTGTTGAGGTGGATAACAGTCAGATTAATTATGACTTAAATTCTATTTCGAGAGAAATAGCACACGTTGATTCTTCATATTTGCATATTGGTCAAGGCTCAAATGCAACTTTTTTTTCCTTTGAAATGGAGAAGAGTATTATCATGTCTTTGAAGAGTATTTTCTTTAATATTTATTCCAATTTTTTTTTTGTTGACTCTTAACAAATCTTTTATGAAGTACTTGGTACCATTACTATTTATATCCAATGAATTTGAGACCAAGACCTTATTGATGTGGTAGTGTAGCTGATGTCATGATTATTAATCTATGACGTATTATGATTCTCATTTTATAAGAATCTTTTCGGCGATGAATGATAATGTGGGTGTTTGGGAAGTTACTATTTTAGTAGGCTAAAATTTTTATATTTGAAAAGATAATTTTGGAGCCCTAAAAAAGCCCCTAATCCCCCTAATCCCCAAAACTACGTCGTTTTGGGAAAATAGTTTTTTTTTTGTTTTTTTTTCAATTTTCGGGGGATTAGGGGGTTGTTTTTTCGGGGGACATAACAACACCCTTGATTTTTTTATAATTGGATATGATATTTATGAGAAAAAAAATGAAATAATTATGAGTTTGATATGACATTTTATCTTATTGACTATTTTATTTTTTAATATTATTTTAACTAAAAATACTAAAAAACCTTCTTCACAAACACGCCCAATATTAGCTTGCACCCTTGTGAAGAATGTTCAATATTTTTATATACCCAAATTCACATCTTGCTTTTTCTTCTAGGAATAAAACTCAAATTCTCTGGGAAAGGACACGTGACCACTGATTGAGTGTAGATGCTCTCACACACTCTATAAATAGCAGTCAGTTATATCTATCTATCCAAACCACCAAACACTCCTAAGCTATAAACTACATAGATAGTAGTGTACTCTAGTCATGGCTCTTTTTCTCAACTTTCACTTGCTTTTCATTGCCTATATAGCTCTCATTTCTCTTCTTATGTACTCATGTTCTTGCTTCAATCCCAAGATCTTTAATGTTTCAAAGTACCAATCTTATAATGACTGGTCCCCTGCTGGTGCAACCTGGTATGGAAGCTCCACTGGTGCTGGATCCGATGGTAATATATATATTATATATCTTTACATACATACATACATATAGAGAGTGAAAGAGAGACACAGAGAGGGAGCGACAGTTGTTATAACACAGAAATGCTATTTACTCCGAAAAAATATTCTGAAAAATACTAGGAATTTGAATGTAAAGATTAAATTTAAACTTGTCATGGTATGGACCACATTGAGAATGAATTTGATCTATGCATTTCAAATTCTAGAGATATTTTGATTTTGATTTTTTACTAATGAAGTGGCTTTGATGATGTTTAATATTGGAGATGTGTTGTATTTGTTTGTATGCATAGTTGGGGCATGTGGATATCAAAATGCAGTAGATCGACCACCATTCTCTTCTTTGATATCAGCTGGTGGCCCTTCTCTCTATAAATCAGGCAAAGGCTGTGGAGCTTGTTATCAGGTGTGTGATTAGCTCAATTATCTTGTAATATTCCATTAAGCCTAAAAACTTAAAAATCGAACACAAAATTTGAAATAAAGAGACATTAATGTACAAAGTTTTCAACGTGGGGTCACCAACAAATTTTCTAAATCTTTTCCAACCATGTGTTCTGTGTGTCCTTTTATCTGTCTCATTTTTATGTTTTTTGAATTACTGATCCTTTATTAATTTATGCATCTAGACTCATTGTATGGGTGCGAGTAGTAATAGTAGGGGTAGTTTATACTTTCCAAATATCTCTTGATACAAATCATCTTTCTGTACTTTTAATTTCATACTGTTAATGAAATTTTTCTTTACTGATCAAAAAAAATTTATGCACCTAGACTCATAAAATAAATCAATGGGTATAATTTTTTTAAAGTGGGCTCCACTAATAAATTTTCTAAAAGCCTATCTAACTATTTGTTTTGTGTGCCAGATTTCTATGTTTTTGCTACTAATTTTTCTTTAATTTATGTAACTGCACATGTGGACACAAAAATTATATACACTTTTTATTTATTTATTTATTTATTTATTGGCAAAAAAAAATTTTATTGATAAAAATATACAAGATATGGTAAAATATATCAATAAAAAGGAGCTTGGGAGCTAAATTGAAACTCCAAACACCTGTTGGTGAGGAACTAGCAAAAAGAGAACAAGAGAAGAAGAGATGAGAAAAACAACAAAACAGCAAAACAAACAAGGTATGGTATAATCTGTGAAGCAAAACAGCTACTCTTCCATGCACAAAACCCAGGTAACAAAACAGCATACACAATGGCAATCCAATGCTCCAAGCTACTCTTTCACAGATGGCAATCCAATGATACGTAGCTGCAAAAGACCAGAAAACAGAATATATTACTGCCATGGCCCTCAACTCCTTCATCCACCAGCTGACTCAATTACGAGGAATTACGAGCACAAAACACTAATAATATAACAAACTCCTCTGCCTACCAGCTGAACACAATGAGCACAACATCCCGCTGAACCAACCAGCTGAACCCTTCAACCAAACTCCTCTGCATATGTACAAGCAGCTAACACTTTGAACAAGTATAACAGCATGAAAGCATGAACTCCAAACCCAGCAGCAACCAATCCAAACACAGCAGCACAGCACCAGACCAGAAGAAGACCAGAACAGATGCAGACCAGGAGAAGAGCTTCGAAGCAGCAGACTAACAAAAAACACCCATCAGATGCAACCCACCAAAAAACACCCCACAGAAATTATATACACTAGTGAACATAATTTTTAAGAGTGAATCTCGCTAGTAAATTTTTTAAAATCTTATTCAACAAGGCATTTTGTGCATATATAATTATGTGTCTAGTTTCTATGTTCCTATACCTACTGATTCACAAGTAATTTGTGAAAATTTCAGGTGAAATGCACGGACAATGCGGCTTGCTCCGGTAATCCGGTGACGGTAGTTATAACGGATGGGTGTCCCGGTTGTGTCTCGGAATCTATTCATTTTGATTTAAGTGGTATTGCTTTTGGAGCCATGGCGGTTTCAGGCCATGCTAATCAATTGCGCAATGCCGGAATCTTACAAATACAATATAAAAGGTGGCATACCATAGACGATAGACCTAAAAATTTAATATATGGCCTAAATTGAATCAAAATGCGAGCTCAACTATATAATAATTGAATCTGAATATGAAATCTACACTATAAGTCACACTTGATATAAATTTGATTTACACATTTGATTTTACAGTGTTTTTCAAAATATGTTTTAAAAATATGAACTTATATACTATAGATAAATACTTAAAACATGGAAATTGTAGTCATGAGAAGGAACAATCAATTTACTTCCGTGACACTAATGTTGTCCAGTCGCAATTTTCAACTTATTTCACTCAAAGAAACCAAACATATCACCCTCATTATCCTTTTACTATTCCTTGTTTGTTTGTTTATTTATTTTAATCATTTTTCATTTTTGTTGTTACTATTAGCATCAGATTGTCAACCACATATTTGTTCAATTATACAATCACCCTCATTTAATGTTAGACTTTTTTTGGCACCAACTTATAAATTATTTTTATTTTATTTTCACTTATTTTCATTTTTAGTAAATTTTTGAAAAACTATGTTAATTATTTGTTTGTCTAACTTGAAATTTTTTTTTTCTTCAAAATCTCAAAGAAAGTTGAGTAAAGATGAAAATAAATTAAATTTTGTCATTTTTTTTAACATATTAAAGTTGGCCTTACTCTTGTTTTTACCAACTTTTTTCAAAATTTTTCAAAATCTTGAATTTTTTTTAGATTCATCTAGTTTCAACTTAAAGTTAAAAAAGAAAAATATATATACACCAACAAAAAAAATTGTAAAAAAAAAATTCTACTTATTCTTGTCTTATTATATAAAACAAAGTGATTATCTTTTAATTATTTGATTATTTGACTACAGAGTCCAATGCAACTATCCTGGAGTGTCGGTGACCTTTCATGTGGATGCTGGTTCCAACCCTCACTACTTTGCCGCTTTGATCGAATATGAAGACGGAGATGGAGCACTCTCTTGAGTCGATCTCAAACAAGCTTTAGACTTGAACTCCTGGCTTTCCATCCAAGAATCTTGTGTAAACATAAATTTTAGAACATAAATCTTATATTTCGGATCATTTACCATGTATATTATCAAGAAATCAAGACAAAATGACATACCTGAATCCATTGATGAACGGTTAAACGAAAGCGTGATTATCAATAAGCTCTTTGTTATTGATTATTTTATTGCCTTCTAATCCTGTCTCCTTTAGTGCCTTATGTTTCTCCCAATGTTCTTTTTTTCACTTGAGAAGGAATAGGGACCATAACCTTTTAAAGGTTGTAATTGATTTTCAAAACTGAAAGGTTATGGAAGTTCAAAAGGAATGAAAACCAACTTTAACCATTATTGGTTTTAATTTCTATTTATTGGTTTTCAAAACTGAAAGGTTGTGGAAGTTCAAAAGGAATGAAAACCAACTTTAACCAATATGTTTTAATTTCTATTTCTGCCCCTCATAGAAATAGAAATTATACAACTAGTATCTACACATTAGGTCCATAACACATATACCCTTAAGCCTATTAACTAAATTGAATCACTTAAATTGTAGGCTTCTTATAAATGATAACACCACATTTAATTATGTGGTCTCATTGAGACATTATCTAACAATCTCCCACTGGACCACATATGTATCCTGAAAAATGTGCTTAACTTTAGTGAGCTCAGAAATTTGTTATCATAACTTGAGGGTATCCAAACAATCTTGTCCATTAACTATATTAATATAGGATCAAAGCGGTCTTCGTTACATCAATCGTAACTCGACCCACCAATGGTCACGTATACTAATACAGCTAAATGATGTAGATCAATCATGGATGCGTAGCATGGAAATTACATGTGTGTAGACACCCCAGTTTTGACCGACCTTAAGACTCAGACGTCACCGATTGAGCGCTCGGTGATGTTGCATATTGTGCTCGTTCAGAAGTCTCAGAGTCGCGGCCGTGCGCCCTGCCTCTGGACTTCCGAACCCTCCTCTGTGCCTTGCCTCGGTTTGCGAACCAGACTCGGTTTTCTTTCCTGAGGGGAGGGAGAGGTCCCGTAGGCTATCTCTCGGTGGCCGTAGGCTACATTTCGTGGCCGTAGGCCATTTTGCCCATTTCGGAGCCCGGTTCCCAGTTTTCGGAGCCGTCAGGCCGTGTGCCTCGGTTCGGGACCGCCCAACCATCTCCGATTTCTCCGGTTTTCGGCGGGGACCTCTGTTTTATCATACTGAGGAACACTGGGGTCTCAGATACCCACTTCGTGGCCGAATGCCACTTTCGGTGCCTGCAGCCTATTTTCGGGACCCCGAACTGCGTGATTTGGGCCCCGAGCATTCATTTTGCATCGGTTTTTGTTCAATTTTGGCAGGTACCTCTGTTTTAGCATCAGGAAGATCACTGGAGGGTGGGAGGCCAGCAATTGTTCCAGAAAACTAGTTTCGCTCCTCCGGCGCCTGTTTTGCTCACTTCCGGGCCAGTGTTGAACACCCTAGTGATATTTTCTTCGAGCCGGGACTACAGATTTGTGATGAGGGCACATGGGAGGACCCTAAAAAGTACTGGTCAGCCAGTAATTGTTACTTTCATTTTTGAGCCTCTCCTTCAAGTTCAATGTTGTGACTCCTGTTTCAGAGTTGCCAAATTCCAACCTTGGAACCTTGTTCTACACACCTGGGAGGACACCAAAACATGGTGGTCGGCCAGCAATTCTTCACTTTTTTTGGCCATGGCCGGCCAGAGGAGTGGTGGTCGACCAGGTTGGGGTGGCCCGGCCACCTTCAAGAAATCTACCGGCCGCCACTCGCTTTTGAACCCTTCACTATCCAAATTGCTTTTCAAAATATCCCTGTCCTCCGGGGGATATTTTGGGAGGGAAAGCTTGGATGCATTTCCCTCCCCTTTTACACCCCTTTCTTGCCCATTTAAGTGGCTGGCCATCATCTTCTCCAAGGTTAGCAACTTTCTTCTCAAGACTTCATCTCTCATTGCCTCCATTTCCCTCTCCAAAAGCTCCAAAAACCTTCAAAGTCTCTAGCTCACTTGTTCATCAACCCTAAGCTTCACCATCACCACCTCCATTCCAGCAGCAAAGGAGGATTTTTCAGAGGCTAAGAAGCAACAAATTGAAGCCAAGAAGCAACAAAAGCTTGATCTTCAAGGGTAAGTCACTATTTCCCCCTTTTGAGCACATTTTTGCATCAATTCTTTACCCTACTTGCTCTCTGTTTTGAGCTCCGACCAATACTGAAATTGGTCCTCTTTTGAGCTATTCTTGATGTTTGTTTAAGGGCTTAACCCTGTATGAGCCCTCTATCTTACACTTCCTTCAATATCCTCTTATATGCCAATATTTTGCATGCTTTGTTTGGATTATGAGTGATCCATTTTCGAGCCTAATATAAAGTGTGAGTGGGTTTATTTTGAGCCCCTCTTCAACTTTGAAGAAGGGATCAATCATGTTTGGCCTCTCTATCATGCACTTTCTTTGTAATCCTCCATATTTTCCGTAAAATTGCATGATTTATTTGGCCTATTTGTGATCTGATTTGGAGCATCTCATGAACTAATATTATGCTTATTTTGAGCCTCTCTTCAACATTGAAGAAGGGCTCAACCTGGTTTTCATGCTCTACATGCCACTTGCTTTGAATTCATGTTCTACTCCTATTTGGCATGCCCCTTTGCGCTTATTTGGCTTCTGTTTTGAGTCTTCATCAGGCCTGGAAAGAGCCTTGTTTTGGCCTTCTCATAATGTTTTGTTAAGGGTTTTAGGCCATTTGGTGCATGCTTTTGGTACTTCATGTAATACCATCTTTGATTCCGTAAAATTGCATGCTTTGTTAGGCTTTCTTGGCTTCTGTTTTCATCCTTCATCAGGCTTAGAAAGTGTCTTAAAAAGACCCATTCTTCATGTTTTGTTAAGGGTCCAAGGATGTTTGGTGCATCCTTTTGATACCTCATGTTATAGCCTTTGTTGGCTTCATCTTGCATGCTATATTGAGCATATCTACATACTGAATTTTGGGATGTCATCTCTTGTAAATGTGCATATTTTTGGCCCCTCTTTAATGTTTTAGAACTGTATTTTTCAGTTTGATCATTGAATATACCACTTGTTTCATTATTCCCCTCTTTTCCCCCATTTTTGCATGCTATTTTTTCCATACTTGTGATCATTGTTTGGCCATGATTTGTACTGGAAAAATGCTAGTTTGGGGACTGCCTAGCATCTTTCTTTACATGGCATGTCCATATTGTGCATGTTTGGCATAGCTGTAGGCCATTTCGGGCGCATAACATTGCATTTCGGGCATCGGGTGTAATTTTGCTATAATTCGGGGGCTGTTTTTGCGTCATTTTGGCTGCTGAAATTTGCATTTTCCATATGCCATATGCTACGTCTCATTTGCATGCCATTTCATGCCTTAGGGCCATTGCCTCGGTTTGCGTGCCCGTGTGCACGCATTTCGAGGCACTTCATTTTCATTCATCGGCTTCTTATGTGAGTGTGGCTGAGGGCCTCTCATGTTAGTGTAAGTCCATTTTGCATCCTGTATGCCATTTTAGTCTCACTGCATCGTGTATGCCATTGCCTCGGTTTGCGTGCCCGTGTGCACGCATTTCGAGGCATCTCCTTTTCATCCGACGGCCTCTCACGTGAGTGTGGCTGAGGCCTTCTCATGTTAGTGTAAGTCCAATTTGCATTGTGTGCCATTTCATTCCATATGTCATCGCCTCGGTTTGCGTGCCCGTGTGCACGCATTTCGAGGCATCTCCTTTTCATCCGACGGCCTCTTATGTGAGTGTGGCTGAGGGCCTCTCATGTTAGTGTAAGTCCAATTTGCATCCTGTATGCCATTTCATGTCTATATGTCACCGCCTCGGTTCGCGTGCCCGTGGGCACGCATTTCGAGGCATCTCACTTTAGTCTCATCGTATATCATATTTCATGTCATTTCATGCTTTAGTATCATTGCCTCGGTTTGCGTGCCCGTGTGCACGCATTTTGAGGCATCTCATTTTCATAGCATTGTGCATGCTAGATCACATTTTAGTTGCATTCATGCATGTCGTGCATATTGCATCGTGTTCGGGATAGGAGTTAGCCCGGGCATGGGAAACGAGGCACGTTTCGTACTCCGAGTGACGGAACGGGTCTCAATTCCCAAGTCACCGACACTCCGGATTACCCATGATGGAGTTAGGTTTTGTTGTAGCATTCATATGCATTCATCCTATATTGAGTTGCGCAATTCGGCTCCTCGGCAATCATGCATCGAGATGCGCGATTGGTGGCACGAGGATCGAGGCATGCATATATTTGTGAAATACATTGCTATGCCCTTTTCCTGCTCTCTCTAAAGAAAATCAAGAATCGGCAAGTCTTGAGTCCGCACGCATTTCGAGAAATATTGCAAACAGAGGCTAATTGGGGCATCCCAAAGGATTTCGCACCAAAGCAAACCAAAGATACATCACTCATCAAGAGTAAGGCGCCCCTGGCTTGCATGCCAGTTTTACTTTTTTTGTAATTAATTTGTTAATTAATTAGAAATCTGTATTATTCTTTTATTCGGACTGTATTATTTATTCGGACCCTCTGCGTGAGGGCATAATTGTAATAAGTGCGGGTGAGTGTGATGTATGTCTTCCAACCCCACGTCTTTCTTCCCTTTTATTTACCCGCTTACGATGGTTAGATATAGGGCATATTTCAATTAGCATACAGTATGACAGCATGTTTGCATCATTCATCTGTTTTGCACGCACCGGGCTTGGCGCATCATACAGACTGCATTTGTATTTCAAATCCAAGTTGAATACTTGATAGCTGTTGCATTCCACATGCCATGTTTAGAATAGCCGAGCCTGCTATAGTTGCACTTTTGCATGTGTTGCATTAGGCATTTCAGCACATCTAGGATCATGCATGGATTTCTAATCGGTTTTTGTTTTGGCTTGGAGCACTCGGTGAGTTTTATGCTTTAGCATCCTTGCATGCGTGTGAGTGACTGCCATGAAAAGCATGCTTACCATGAGGCTAAATGCTTATGTGATATAACTGCCTTGAATGCCTGTGGGTGAAGGTTGAGTTACTTGGATTGGACAATTCATCAAATGTTTGCTTTAAGCCCACTAGATAGTGGCAAAATCATGTTTTCTAAGCCCGCCTGAGGGTGACAAATTCGCGTCTTAGCCTACCTGCGGGTAGCACCATCAAACCATTTTCAAACAAACAAGCATGAAATGTTTTGTTCCAATTCAGTCGATTCAGTCTATACTTGTATGCTGTGCGCATCACATAGTAACCTAGGCTAATAACCGGAATAAGAACGCACAAAGTTTTCAAAAACAGATATCATGGTTAGTAGAGGCCGGTCTTTGACCGGGCGAGCGGGGGTGCTCACGATGTGACCTTCCCCAATCGTACCCAAGTTCCCGAGCCAACTTTGGTGATGACGGACACGTGGCCTTTGGCACCGAGTTAGGGTTTCCTAAATTTCCCATTTTAAAATATTTAGGTGGCGACTCTGTTATTTGGCAAAGCAGTCCATGTTTGGCACTTCTTTCAAAAATCTGTTTTTTCTCAAAACGATTTGCCGGATTTGGACTCTTTGGTTCAAGATTAAGAACCGTGACATTTGAGTCCTTCGAACTGTAGTGACCCAATATCGAACCAGAACGGGGGGGACTCGCGCTCCCCTTCCCCCGGGATGCGTTCGGGGACGTCTACAGTTTCTGGCGACTCTGCTGGGAATTTAGAGAACTTGACTCGAACTCGTGATATCTGGTTTTTACTACATTTGTGTGTTTTTTTTTTTTTTTTTGCATTGCATTTGCATTGGTGCGCCTAGGACACCGTGTTTGCCATATGCCATTCCCGAACGATTTGCCGGAGGCTTGTCTTGTCAAGTCATGTCCGTAAGGCTGATCGGCTCTGGGCTCTGACCGCATGGGAACACAAACCCCGGTTTTACCGGGGCACCCTTTTTGACCATTCGACCTAGTGCATATTCGGATCCATAGTGACCATTCCAAACTAGGACAGGTTGCTTACCCATTTATAGGAGGTTTGAAGCCGCTGCGTGCGTAGTGAAACCCTAGCTCCTGACAAAATAGGACAGGAAAACCCTACCCCAACATAGGGGTGTTTTGGCTCTCACTTATCTGTTATGTGCTTGTTAGAGTGCATCTCTACAGGGAATGCATGTATCAGTCTATGAGTTTGGGCATCAGGCCTGCGGGCACCAGTTCAGTATTTTGGGGTTCAGTTTACCCGAGGGTATCAGATTTGAGGCAGAATTTTGGGGGCAGAATTCAGTAGAGGGCACAGTCATCCTGTTATGCTCATATCCGTTTTGGTGAAATCTGGTTGAGATGCTGCATGTTTTCTCTTTTGCTAGGTAGTCCTGGAACCATAACTTCCGAAGGCTCCAATATCCCCTGGGTACATTGGACTAGTGCTGATAGACTTTGTTAGGTCAGAAATTCAATTCAAGGGCAACCAGTGTTCTTTCGCTGAGGCAAGGCAAAGAAGGGCCAGACAGGGCTCATTGGTTTATCTGATCCGACAGACACCAGTCACATCATCAGTAGACCCGTGATGGCACAGGGTTCGGAAGAATTTGTGGCCATGATAGCAGCGCCAAATCAGGGAACTGCCATACAAGCTGAGACTAGTATTGAAACGCAGCACCCATCTGGGGCATCTGCCTCACATCCAGCTTTGGGACCCCAGCCGAACTTTGACCCACTTCCGTCAGTTGAAGATTTGCTGTGTCCGAGTCCTCGAGAAGGGCTGGCTCAAGCCCAAGTTTTCAGACCCCTGGTGCAGCCTAATGAGAGGCGTTATCCCCTTGATGCTAATGACCTTGATCTGACCACAGTGAAAATTGCGAACCTTGAGAAACAATTCAGAGTCTGCCGTCCATTCCCGACATTGAAGATGGGCACACTGAGTCTGCCGTCCGGCTCCTAGACAGATTCAAAATGCCACATATTGACCGTTTCGACGGGTCTGGGATCCAATGGTACATATCCGACTTTTCTTGGATGTCCTAAAGCCGATGGGTCTGACTAAGCCACAGAAACTCTCTCTATATGGAAGAACTCTGTCCGGTGTAGCAGCCACTTGGTACGCTAAGTTGGAGGACAAAGTGAAGCAAAACTCGGAAGAATTGGCTGAGGCCTTTGTCGATCAGTATTCTTACAATACCCAAGTTGAAATGACCATCCAAGAACTTGAAGCAACCCGCCAAAACCCAAAAGAGCCTTTTGTGAAATTTGTTGCGAGGTGGAGAGCAAAGGCAGCACAGATGACAGATCGCCGCCCTTCTGAGAGGGATCAAGTGCAAATGATGGTGCGGAACCTCGAGCATGATATGTTGCAAAAGTTGATAGTCGCTCCACTATTCACTTTCAAAAGTTTGCATGAACTGGGGGTCCAGGTCGAGAATGCGTTCAACAGTGGAATCATTCCCAGAACAAGTGAATCGACAAGGAGGGTGATTTCAAGGAGTACCAATGTCGGAAGTAGCCCTATTCCCGAACCCACTGAAATCAATACAGTCGCCACAGCCAACCCTTTTGCCAATTCAAGCTCAAGAATAGCCAACTCCAAATTTCGAGCTCAGAACTTTCACCCGCCTCTTTATGAGCCTGACTAGTGCACTAAAACTCCTGATGGAAAAAGGGCATCTCAAACCCCTCGCTCCACAACCTCTTCCCGACCCTCTACCAGCCAGACTTAACCTCGCCAAGCATCAGTATGTACCATCGCTAGCAGTGGTCATGGCACCGACCGTTGCTACCGCCTTCGTCATGAGGTCCAAAATCTCATCGACAATCGGACGATAGCTCCACCTTCAGACCCCAATGACCAAACATTTCCCACCTACCTCAATCTCATCCATACACTGCCATCCACCTATGACCCCAACATATACATCACCCCGGCCCATCTACCCAAGCTTGAGGTGTTTATCCCAGAAAGCATGGACTTATGTATGATGGATGCACCTGGACCCCAATCATCTCAAACCCGTGAGCCCACTACTTCTGAGCTAAAGAGAATGATCGAAGATCTTCAAAGAACTGTAACAGATTTGGCCTCTGGGACATTGGCTCCATCATCAGTCACATCACATACC
Source organism: Camellia lanceoleosa (assembly GCA_025200525.1). Lineage (NCBI taxonomy): Eukaryota > Viridiplantae > Streptophyta > Magnoliopsida > Ericales > Theaceae > Camellia > Camellia lanceoleosa. The sequence continues at coordinate 41,996,728 of CM045760.1, forward strand.
AGGGAGTTCATGTCAAAAGGCTCCCCAGTCCTGGGACGGGCTGCATTTGAGGAAGGCCAATCCCTTGGCAAAGTGGAAGCGAGTGGAAAGAACAAGGTATGGGCGGACATGGATCCCCATGAACATCTTCTATTGGCTGTTAAATGCTTTGAAAGCCGAGGGACTGAACAAAGAGCAAGTGCTCGCAGTTGTTGCAAAAACTGTGGATGACACTTTCGCTACTCAAGTTGGGGGCAGTCCGAATCAAGGGGCAAGCCGGGAGAAGGGCCGTTGTACCAAGAATATTCCTTTCAACTCTAATCCCGTGCTTGGAAGAGATCAGCAAACTAGGCCAGCACCTGCCAATCCCTTTGCTGGTGCGCCCAGCAAAAATCCACAAACCTTGAAGTACCAACCCCGAGGTCAGAGGGTCTTCCATGCCCTCCACATGCCTTTGTCGAAAGCTTTCCAAATCCTTGTTGGACAAGGCCATCTCAAACCCCTTGAGCCTTGGCCTCTCCCGAACCCTCTTCCGGCTACGCATGATGCTACCCAGTACTGCGCATACCATCAAGAACCGCCATGCTACTAACAAGCTGCCTGCTCTTCGCCATGAAGTACATGATCTATTTGACAATGGGGTCATCCTTCCGCCGAGCTCAGCAAAGTCTATCGGCACTGGGTCAGTGAACTTGGGGGATAATGTTATGTGATCAAGGGATGAACCACCTGCGGATGGCGCTCAGATTACTCCAGCCGTGGGAATGGCACGCACTGTTCTGAGCAATGTGCAAATACCAGTTTTTGTGCTTTCTGACTTGGGTATTGGGTCTTTTGTTTTGTTTTGAGTCGATCTTTTTGTTTTGAGTCGCCTTTTTGTTTTGGGTCTGTCTTGTTGTATCGAGTCGATCTGTTGTATAGGAGTCAGGTGATTCCGGGGGTGTTACCTCGGGCGTCACCATTTTGTTTTGCATTTGTCTTTTTGTTTTGTTTTGAGTCTGTTTCTGCCAGGGAGCCAGTTATGCCAACAGATTTTGAATGAAACAGCAGTGATTTCCACGCTCTCGCATTTGCTTCTGCCGTGTACTAGTTCTGCCAGGATTTGAATGAAATGGCAGTGCATTCCACCTGTGCTCTTGTGCCTTGAAGTCATTGTATTGACCTAAGTTCTTCAAAACCTTTTTGAACACTGCGGTGAAAACAAAGAGGGAAGAATTCCTCGGGATTTGCAAAACTTTGATCAATTGAGAGAAAGAGAGGCATACTAAGCCCTTAATGAATGAAATCATGCTTGTTAGTGTGAGTACTGAGAAGGACCCTGGCTTTGATCCAGATTGATCCTACACTGTCTTCAGCGCGAGCGATTTGTCGCTTTCTTAAAAACTTTCAAAAAATGTTTTGCGCGGTCCTTCAAAGACATGTGTGGAATCGCTCTTGAGATTGTGCAGCTTAGGATCGCTCTCAGCCTCGAGACTCAACCCCCCTTTGCTTTCAAACCTTGAACTTGCATTCAAAATGTTCAACAGTCGACCACAATGTAAGGCCTGTGTGGCCAGATTTGAAGCAGCCCTTGAACAAGAGGCACCAAAGTCAGATCAAGAAGGTCAGACCTCATCAGAAGAAGCTTGCAAGGCTAGAATAGAAGCACCCCTCGAACTAGGGGCAAAAAATATCCGATGTGCTCGAAGAGCCAAAGGTGGATCCTTCTGCAAATCAATACAACAGCCACTCTCCTGGATACAGAGGGCTTCAATCTCAAAACCATTTGGCATGGACTTGTTACACTTTTACACTTTAAGAGGCTCGCTGGGCCGAAAACCCGGAAGGGCGACCCAGGCAAAAGTTAGAGCAAGAAAAAAGAAAAAAGAAAAATGCAAAAAAAGAACAAAAAAAGAGAAGAAAAAAGAAAAGAAAAGAAAAGAAAGAAAAACAAAGCTCGCAAGGTCGAAAACCTGCAACAAGCGCCTTGGCAAAAGTTAGAGCATAAAAAGGAGAGGTTAATACCCGAGTGTACCTTAACCCCGAACTACGTAAGGCTTGATTCCCATCTTTGGGATACGTAGGCAACTTCATTCCGAAGTCCAGCCGTAAAACAATTCAAATTTGATTGTGTCCATGTAATGGTTTTGATCATCTCTGCCTTCTCTGTATCCGAGAGTCTGGTTGTGTTCGTCGCTCTGAGGACTGACTACAATGCGCTGCGGTGCCATTCAAACAAGGGGCAACTTTCCGTTGCCATTCAATGTGCCGCGGTGCTGTTCAAACAAGGGGCAACTTTCCGTTGCCATGCAGCTCCCCTCCAGCAAGGGGCAATTTTCCTTCGAATCTGAGGTTGTGCATCTCGAGAGTGGGTTCTACGCTCGTTGAGCAATGGCCGTTTGCAAAAATAGTTTTTGAGGATTTTTACTGAGGTTGACTAATTCTCTCGAAAATTATCCCATTTTTCTAAAACTGGACCGTTTCTTAGACCCAAAAAAGGAAAATTTTCAGTGCTCATAGCCTGACTTGCGTGATTTCAAATCAAAAAACTGAACAAGCATGTTAATCTAACTCTCATTTTTGGTCAAAACTGTTTTAATAGAAAGCAAAAACAAAAAAAATGGTCAAAATGATGAACTAGGGGCACAGTTGAGTCAGGTGTTCTGTCTTTTCTTCATTATCAACATCATTGACAAAAAGGGCACAATATTTGTCAAGAAGGGCACTCTACCTTCCAGAAAGGGCACCACTGAAGCTGACCGACAAATGGCTGAAGGTTCTTTCACCCTCCAAGCAACGAGGTATCAAGCCAATTGCGAAGCACGAACTGGAATGGGGCAAGATATCCCACTCCCTCATCTGGACAGATCTTATCACGTCCAAACTCCCCAGCAAAGCATCAGCAACCGATGCTAACTGCAGATTTGCTACACACCCAAATGTAGCGCGACCCCTCTGCGGGAGGAATTCACTAGCTGTGAGCGGAAAGAAGAAGAATCTAGCTGAATGCCAGGGGCAAGAGCCCATAACTTGCTGTTTATTCATCAACCACCCAGGAGAGGGATGAAAAATGAGAGATTGAAGAATAGAGAGATGTGCGATGTGAGAAAAAGTGAGCAAAAGGGTTTTGAGAGAAAAATCGAGCCTGAGGGCCGAGTGATGTGAGAAACCACAAATGAGAAAGGGTGGGAAACACTACCCGGTGAAACAGGCTCCCTGTGCACGTCTGAGTATCGTGTCTTTTTGTTTTATCTCGATTTTGTTTTGGGTCGTTTCGAGTGTTACTCGATGTGTCTAGGTTGTGTGCCTTTTATTTCCGTGTTGAGTCGTTTTGCTGTCTTCAGTCGTAGGCTCAATACCTGGTCGAAAATCCATCTCTCAATTTCAAAAAAATAAAATCGTTTTGTGCTCCGAGTGTCGTGCCGTTCTCCACATTTGTTCAAAACGGAATTGGTTCTTTCATAAAGCCGCAGAGTCCACCCCCGAATAAGTGTGAACAGTAGAACGAGGACCTATCTGAAGCTATTTCGGTTCCGGACTGCAAAGCAAAAGAAAAGAGGGAAAATTTGGAGCATCTTAGCATGTTTCAACTTTAGCAAAATCCGAGACTGCATTCCAGGTGCACCTTCTCAGGCCTCGCCATTTCTCTGGAGTATGAGTGTGTCTCGACCCCAAGTGTAAGCCTGCTTCAAGTCAGAATGGCAGTCCAAGCAGCACCAGAGGGTTTCACATGCAGATGTTATCTCTCGCCAATTTGAATAAGGTGTGCCCTTTTGAGCTGAGTATGTTGTGAAGTCCTCTAAGAAGCAAATCAGAGGCACCAGAGTACATATTTGATGCTCCTCTATTACATAGAATGTGGATTTTTATATACATTGTTGTTGTATGCGTGCCACGCATCATTATGATTCATGCATAGAATATGCTTGCTTTCAATATTGCATAGAAAATGCCCCCATACTTGCATAGAAGATGCATTTTATCGAACTTTCTCGTGCATATTATCTTGCTCGCACTGTCTTGTGCACTTACACTTTGTGTCTCACTTGCACTATCTTGTGCATCTTGTGGTTGTATCTCACTCACACTATCTTGTGCATTGCATATCACTCACGCTGTTTAGCGTATCGCACTGTTCTGTGCAGTTTATCATTCGCGCTATTTTGCGCACCTCAATCGCACTATTTTGTGCAGTTCACATTCGCGCTATTTTGCGCATCGCACTATTTTGTGCAGTTTACATTCGCGCTATTTTGCGCATCGCACTATTTTGTGCAGTTTACATTCGCGCTATTTTGCGCATCGCACTATTTTGTGCAGTTCACATTCGCGCTATTTTGCGCACCTCAATCGCACTATTTTGTGTAGTTTACATTTGCGCTATTTTGCGCATCGTACTATTTTGTGCAGTTTACATTCGCGCTATTTTGCGCATCGCACTATTTTGTGCAGTTTATATTCGCGCTATTTTGCGCATCGCACTATTTTGTGCAGTTCACATTCGCGCTATTTTGCGCACCTCAATCGCACTATTTTGTGCAGTTTACATTCGCGCTATTTTGCGCATCGCACTATTTTGTGCAGTTTACATTCGCGCTATTTTGCGCATCGCACTATTTTGTGCAGTTTACATTCGCGCTATTTTGCGCGCGCAATACATGCAGTTTATCATTTTGCGCACCTCAATCGCGCTGTCTTGTGCTTTGCATATCACATCGCACTATCTTGTGCATTTCAAATCACTCGCGCTATTTTGGGCATCGCACTATTTTGTGCACGTTACTTGCATTGTGCATGCATTTTATCACGCTATCTTGCGCGTCCCACCTGCACTTGTTAGTGCATTACATTTCACTCGCGCTATTTTGCGCATCGCACTATTTTGTGCACATTACTTGCGTTGTGCATGCATTTTATCGTGCTATTTTGCGCACCTTACCTGTATCACACTGCTTTATGCATTCACCCGCCGACACCGCGTGTGCCAAACTTTCAGAATCGCATTGAATATATGTTGTTAGCATATTGTTCTTGTTGAGTTTCTCCCTTTTGCAGGCACGATATTGTATGTACGGTTCATTTGAGGCTGGTGCGACCAGACGAATCGTGCAGGTATCGTATCTTCTCCGTGTGAGACGCGACGAGAATTGAATGATTCTCCGCATCCCTAACTGCATGAAATGTAGTTGTTGCTTTGCATTCTTGCTTAAAACTGTTGCATCTATTTGCGAATACTTGCCTCATTACAGCTTGTTGCATTTGCACGATCATTTGGCTCTGTGCATGTCGCTTTGCATTTTGCCCCCTCTGCCTGCGGGCACATATCTCTGTTTATCTTGTATGATTGTCTAAGTCTTCGGCCTTGTCAAAAATGGGTCGTCTCTAGGCTTTGACATTCACTCTCGTCACTTCTTGACTTCCGAGTTCTGTCAAAAAGGGGCAACTGTAGACACCCCATTTTTGACCGACCTTAAGACTCAGACGTCACCGATTGAGCGCTCGGTGATGTTGCATATTGTGCTCGTTCAGAAGTCTCAGAGTCGCGGCCGTGCGCCCTGCCTCCGGACTTCCGAACCCTCCTCTGTGCCTTGCCTCGGTTTGCGAACCAGACTCGGTTTTCTCTGTTTTCTTTCCTGAGGGGAGGGAGAGGTCCCGTAGGCTATCTCTCGGTGGCCGTAGGCTACATTTCGTGGCCGTAGGCCATTTTGCCCATTTCGAGTTCGGTTTTGAGCCGTCGAGCCATGTGCCTCGGTTCGGACCGCCCAACCATCTCCGATTTCTCCGATTTTCAAGGGTACCTCTGTTTTATCATCTTGAGAACACTGGGTCTCAGATACCCACTTGTGGCGAATGCCACTTTTTGCTCTGCAGCCTATTTTCGGGACCCCGAACTGCGTGATTTGGGCCCCGAGCATTCATTTTGCATCGGTTTTTGTTCAATTTTGGCAGGTACCTCTGTTTTAGCATCAGGAAGATCACTGGAGGGTGGAAGGCTAGCAATTGTTCCAGAAAACTAGTTTCGCTCCTCCGGCGCCCGTTTTGCTCACTTCCGGGCCAGTGTTGAACACCCTAGTGATATTTTCTTCGAGCCGGGACTACATATTTGTGATGAGGGCACATGGGAGGACCCTAAAAAGTACTGGTCGGCCAGTAATTGTTACTTTCATTTTTGAGCCTCTCCTTCAAGTTCAATGTTGTGACTCCTGTTTCAGAGTTGCCAAATTCCAACCTGGGAACCATGTTCTACACACCTGGGAGGACACCAAAACATGGTGGTCGGCCAGCAATTCTTCACTTCTTTTTTTGGCCATGGCCGGCCGGCCAGGAGGAGTGGCTGGCCGACCAGTTGGGGTGGCCGGCCGACCACCTTCAAGAAATCCACCTGGCCGGCCAGCTTTCTGCTTTTGAACCCTTTACAGCTATCCAGCTGCTTTTCAAAATATCCCTGTCCTCCGGGGGATATTTTGGGAGGGAAAGCTTGGATGCATTTCCCTCCCCTTTTACACCCCTTTCTTGCCCATTTAAGTGGCTGGCCATCATCTTCTCCAAGGTTAGCAACTTTCTTCTCAAGACTTCATCTCCCATTGCCTCCATTTCCCTCTCCAAAAGCTCCAAAAACCTTCAAAGTCTCTAGCTCACTTGTTCATCAACCCTAAGCTTCACCATCACCACCTCCATTCCAGCAGCAAAGGAGGATTTTTCAGAGGCTAAGAAGCAACAAATTGAAGCCAAGAAGCAACAAAAGCTTGATCTTCAAGGGTAAGTCACTATTTCTCCCTTTTGAGCACATTTTTGCATCAATTCCTTACCCTACTTGTTCTCTGTTTTGAGCTCCGACCAATACTGAAAGTGGTCCTATTTTGAGCTATTCTTGATGTTTGTTTAAGGGCTCAACCCTGTTTGAGCCCTCTATCTTACACTTTCTTCAATATCCTCTTATATGCCAATATTTTGCATGCTTTGTTTGGATTATGAGTGATCCATTTTCGAGCCTGATATAAACTGTGAGTGGGTTTATTTTGAGCCCCTCTTCAACTTTGAAGAAGGGATCAATCATGTTTGGCCTCTCTATCATGCACTTTCTTTGTAATCCTCCATATTTTCTGTAAAATTGCATGATTTATTTGGCCTATTTGTGATCTGATTTGGAGCATCTCATGAACTAATATTATGCTTATTTTGAGCCCCTCTTCAACATTGAAGAAGGGCTCAACCTGGTTTTCATGCTCTACATGCCACTTTCTTTGAATTCATGTTCTACTCCTATTTGGCATGCCCCTTTGCGCTTATTTGGCTTCTGTTTTGAGTCTTCATCAGGCCTGGAAAGAGCCTTGTTTTGGCCTTATCATAATGTTTTGTTAAGGGGTTTAGGCCATTTGGTGCATGCTTTTGGTACTTCATGTAATACCATCTTTGATTCCGTAAAATTGCATGCTTTGTTAGGCTTTCTTGGCTTCTGTTTTCAGCCTTCATCAGGCTTATAAAGTGTCTTAAAAAGACCCATTCTTCATGTTTTGTTAAGGGTCCAAGGATGTTTGGTGCATCCTTTTGATACCTCATGTTATAGCCTTTGTTGGCTTCATCTTGCATGCTATATTGAGCATATCTACATACTGAATTTTGGGATGTCATCTCTTGTAAATGTGCATATTTTTGGCCCCTCTTTAATGTTGTAGAACTGTGTTTTTCAGTTTGATCATTGAATATACCACTTGTTTCATTATTCCCCTCTTTTCCCCCATTTTTGCATGCTATTTTTTCCATACTTGTGATCATTGTTTGGCCATGATTTGTACTGGAAAAATGCTATTTTGGGGACTTCCTAGCATCTTTCTTTACATGTCATGTCCATATTGTGCATGTTTGGCATAGCTGTAGGCCATTTCGGGCGCATAACATTGCATTTCGGGCATCGGGTGTAATTTTGCTATAATTCGGGGGCTGTTTTTGCGTCATTTTGGCTGCTGAAATTTGCATTTTCCATATGCCATATGCTACGTCTCATTTGCATGCCATTTCATGCCTTAGGGCCATTGCCTCGGTTTGCGTGCCCGTGTGCACGCATTTCGAGGCACTTCATTTTCATTCATCGGCTTCTTATGTGAGTGTGGCTGATGGCCTCTCATGTTCGTGTAAGTCCATTTTGCATCCTGTATGCCATTTTAGTCTCACTGCATCGTGTATGCCATTGCTTCGATTTGCGTGCCCGTGTGCACGTATTTCGAGGCATCTCCTTTTCATCCGACGACCTCTCACGTGAGTGTGGCTGAGGCCTTCTCATGTTAGTGTAAGTCCAATTTGCATTGTGTGCCATTTCATTCCATATGTCATCGCCTCGGTTTGCGTACCCATGTGCACGCATTTCGAGGCATCTCCTTTTCATCCGACGGCCTCTTATGTGAGTGTAGCTGAGGGCCTCTCATGTTAGTGTAAGTCCAATTTGCATCCTGTATGCCATTTCATGTCTATATGTCACCGCCTCGGTTCGCATGCCCGTGGGCACGCATTTCGAGGCATCTCACTTTAGTCTCATCGTATATCATATTTCATGTCATTTCATGCTTTAGTATCATTGCCTCGGTTTACGTGTCCGTGTGCATGCATTTTGAGGCATCTCATTTTCATAGCATTGTGCATGCTAGATCACATTTTAGTTGCATTCATGCATGTCGTGCATATTGCATCGTGTTCGGGATAGGAGTTAGCCCGGGCACGGGAAACGAGGCACGTTTCGTACTCCGAGTGACGGAACGGGTCTCAATTCCCAAGTCACCGACACTCCGGATTGCCCATGATGGAGTTAGGTTTTGTTGTAGCATTCATATGCATTCATCCTATATTGAGTTGTGCAATTCGGCTCCTCGGCCATCATGCATCGAGATGCGCGATTGGTGGCACGAGGATCGAGGCATGCATATATTTGTGAAATACATTGCTATGCCCTTTTCCTGCTCTCTGTTGCAGCAAAATCAAGAATCAGCAAGTCTTCGGAGTCTGGCACGCATTTCGAGAAATATTGCAAACAGAGGCTAATTGGGGCATCCCAGTGGATTTCCGCACCAAGGCAGCCCAGCATACATCACTCATCAGTAGCAAGGCAGTCCCTGGCTTGCATGCCAGTTTTACTTTTTTGTAATTAATTTGTTAATTAATTAGAAATCTGTATTATTCTTTTATTCGGACTGTATTATTTATTCGGACCCTCTGCGTGAGGGCATAATTGTAATAAGTGTGGGTGAGTGTGATGTATGTCTTCCAACCCCATGTCTTTCTTCCCTTTTATTTACCCGCTTACGATGGTTAGATATAGGGCATATTTCAATTAGCATACAGTATGACAGCATGTTTGCATCATTCATCTGTTTTGCACGCACCGGGCTCGGCGCATCATACAAACTGCATTTGTATTTCAAATCCAAGTTGAATACTTGATAGCTGTTGCATTCCACATGCCATGTTTAGAATAGCCGAGCCTGCTATAGTTGCACTTTTGCATGTGTTGCATTAGGCATTTCAGCACATCTAGGATCATGCATGGATTTCTAATCGGTTTTTGTTTTGGCTTGGAGCACTCGGTGAGTTTTATGCTTTAGCATCCTTGCATGCGTGTGAGTGACTGCCATGAAAAGCATGCTTACCATGAGGCTAAATGCTTATGTGATATAACTGCCTTGAATGCCTGTGGGTGAAGGTTGAGTTACTTGGATTGGACAATTCATCAAATGTTTGCTTTAAGCCCACTAGATAGTGGCAAAATCATGTTTTCTAAGCCCGCCTGAGGGTGGCAAATCCGCGTCTTAGCCTACCTGCGGGTAGCACCATCAAACCATTTTCAAACAAACAAGCATGAAATGTTTTGTTCCAATTCAGTCGATTCAGTCTATACTTGTATGCTGTGCGCATCACATAGTAACCTAGGCTAATAACCGGAATAAGAACACACAAAGTTTTCAAAAACAGATATCATGGTTAGTAGAGGCCGGTCATTGACGGCGGCGAAGGGTGCTCACGATGTGACCTTCCCCAATCGTACCCAAGTTCCCGAGCCAACTTTGGTGATGACGGACACGTGGCCTTTGGCACCGAGTTAGGGTTTCCTAAATTTCCCATTTTAAAATATTTAGGTGGCGACTCTGTTATCTGGCAAAGCAGTCCATGTTTGGCACTTCTTTCAAAAATCTGTTTTTTCTCAAAACGATTTGCCGAATTTGGACTCTTTGGTTCAAGATTAAGAACCATGACATTTGAGTCCTTCGAACTGTAGTGACCCAATATCGAACCAGAACGGGGGGGACTCGCGCTCCCCTTCCCCCGGGATGCGTTCGGGGACTTCTACAATGTGATGTGATCCATACATGCCTATTTCCAACTGGTCCTACTTAACTTTATTGAGATCAATACTTCACAATACGTAACAGAGCGTAATAAACTGAATATTTCATTTCTGCAGAAATTAATCTAATTACATAGATAAAACTCAAGGCTGACATAAAGCAGTAATATAAATACAAACTCCCACTAAACCAGAATGTTCTCAAATAGAACAACACCCATCGGAGCAGTGTGCTCATGAAAGACCTTGGGTGGTAGTCTCTTCGTAAGTGGATCCGCTATCATGGAGTTTGTCCCAATGTGCTCTATGGAAATCTATCCACTCTGCACTCTTTCTTTTATAACTAGGAACTTGATATCAATATGCTTTGATTTTGTCGAGCTCCTGTTGTTACTGGAATATAAAACTGCAGACTTATTGTCACAATATAACTTAAGTGGTCTTTCAGTGCCTTCCAAAATACGCAACACAGTGACAAAATTCCGCAGCCATATCCCTTGGTTTGATGCCTCATAAGCATACATTAAGTTACCAAACAGATAATCTCTAAATAAATTAATTTAATGACGACATCTCAAGATACCTAGCACAACATTAATACCAAGCCTTTGGGTAGTGATATTAACTGTAAGTGGTATTCTTGTTGTAATGATCAAACATTGACAATAAGTTATGTCAAATAACAAATCTATCTTTTGATGGATTTATTATTCACATTAGGTTTTCTTGACAATTGGCACATGTTTATCACCACAAAATGTGTATGTAATTCTACTAAGTATTAATCATGTCTTTGGACCGATAAATACCCGCATGAGATACACAGACATGAACATCAAAACATTCCATATAAAACAATCTAGACAAGAGAGATCACTTTTGTGACATCTTGTTTGAATTGACTTATATTGAGAATGTTAGAAAATTAAATTTCTGTAGACGTTGTATGAAATTACATTAAATTTAAAGATTTCTAAATTTGTGACCCCGTATATACTATATAATCTGCAGCAATCCCAATTATATACATACATATATAAATAGAATTGATGGGTCCAAAAACAAATAGTGTTTTTTTTTTTTTTTTTTTTTATGATGTTCAAAATTAAACCGATCAAATCGCAAGATATATCTATATATATATAAATACATGATGTTCATCCATTTGAGAGGAAAAAACACTACCCACCGAATCATTTTACAATTTCAGAAAACAGATTGCCATTTTCACAGAACAAAACAGAAAAAAACAGAATTTACATCCATAAGAAAATTCAGAATCTGATTCCAGAAAACTAAATAGAATGAATAAAGCATATCAATTCTGATAAGACACATGATATGCTGGCTCTGATACCAATTGTAAACATAAATTTCAGAACATAAACCTTACATTTCGGATCATTTACCATGTGTATTATCAAGAAATCAAGACAAAATGACATACTTGAATCCATTGATGAACGGTTAAACGGAAGCGTGATTATCAATAAGCTCTTTGTTATTGATTATGTTATTGCCTTCTAATTCTGTCCCCTTTGGTGCCTTATGTTTCTCCTTGAGAGGATTTAGAAAAATGACAGTGTTCTTTTTTCCACTTGGGAAGGAATAGGGACCATAACCTTTTAAAGGTTGTAATTGATTTTCAAAACTGAAAGGTTGTGGAAGTTCAAAAGGAATGAAAACCAACTTTAACCATTATTGGTTTTAATTTCTATTTATTAGTTTTCAAAACTGAAAGGTTGTGGAAGTTCAAAAGGAATGAAAACCAACTTTAACCAATATGTTTTAATTTCTATTTCTGCCCCTCATAGAAAAAGAAATTATATAACTAGTATCTACACATTAGGTCCATAACACATATACCCTTAAGTCTATTAACTAAATTGAATCACTTAAATTGTAGGCTTCTTATAAATAATAACACCACATTTAATTATGTAGTCCCATTGAGACATTATCTAACATCTTGGGGTGCTGTTTGGAAACTCAACTCAGGGTCTACTTTGCAAGCTCCATTCTCAATAAAGCTCATTGGGGAGTCTGGAAAGACAATTGTGGCCAATAATGTAATTCCTGCTGGTTGGCAGCCAGGAAAAAGCTACAGATCAGTTGTCAATTTTAAGGTTTGATGAGAAAATTTGTAGTTGATCACTGTAGAAGATGATCTACAAAGTCTAACTAATAGACTTTGGTTTGGCTTGTAATACTAACTATGAATAAAATAGAGTTAGCCCATGTGGAAAAATGTGGCTGGCCTTTTCTTTAATCTAATTATTCTCCCTTCATGAGTGTCATGTAATTATCATGCGTGGAGTCATGAGTTAATGGAAAAGACATATGATTAGAAAAAATATGTTTAAAAATAAGAAAATGTTATTCTAACATAATTTTTTTAGTATTATTTGTGTAATTAAAATTTCTCAATGGGATCTTTGCTCTAATGATATAAGTTTTTATATGAATTTTCTATTTGTATATCAGTACTCTTAAAAATATTATGAAAATAATGAGTACAATGTAGATTTAAATTTGATTTGGTGTGTGTCACTCCTAATAAATTTAATTAAAAAAAAATTGATTCACACACAAATTTTTTTTTTTTTATGATAACTTTTGAGACATAGTATTAGTGATGAACCAAATAAGTGTCTGTTAGAATAAAAAATAAAAGAAAAAATTAAATAAGTGCTTCAAGTTCATAGGCCATGTGTTAGCTTGCAATTGAAAATAGGGTATGCTTTTAATTGACAAACTAGTAATGAATAGGGGTGAGAATTTACCAAGCCAGGCCTAGGCTAGAAAAAATAAGAGTCACGTACTTAAACCCAACCCAAGTTGCGATCAAGTATAAAAATCTCATCCCAGCTTGGTCCAAAATAATATTAACATTTTAAGCCCAAAAAAAAAAAAAAGAAAAAAAAATCTGTATATTATAATAAAAATGAAACTATTACAAAATTAAACATTTACAAATTTTTAGTTTAGTTGACACAACATTTTGCATTTATTTATCCATTATATCCTAAGTTTAAATTTGGTGTATGTATTTTTCTTCTTAAATAAAACAAAAGTGTAACTAAAAAAAAAATTATAATATGTATTATGTGAAGTAATATATATACACAATAAATTTCTGTAAAATATTATGTTGGGAAATAAAATGACACAATTTGTATACTTTACATTAAAAAATTAGAGAAGGGGTCAAAGTTGTTAGGAGGAATAGGGGAAGAGGCTGACTACGAGAGGCTAAAAGTTATGAGAGTAACCAGGAGAAGACACTAGAAAAAATAGTTAAATTTGACCAACAAATGCGAAAATGAGTAGGGAATAGTTTAATGGAGGTGACTAGAGAGCGTAGTGACCAATTTAGAGAGGCTTTGAGAATTTATAGTCACGGTTTGTGTGGGAGCTGAATAAATATGTGCTCAAGAAGTTCAATTAGAGCACTGAGAATGATGGTAAGGCTAACTCGGCGTGATCAAACCTATTGAACAAGAACAAGGCCGAGTAAAATCCAGCCCATGGGTCGAATATGCCGAATAAACTTCTGACGTACCTAGGGGTCCCAGATATGATAATGAAAGGGTGGGCTCCAGGAGAGCAATATAAAAAGAAGAAGATCAGCCAAAGAGAGGTATGTGTGAATATAAAAGATAACTTAAAATAGAAATAAGCTAGAGAGAATACTAACTTGTCGGTCGAAGTGCTAATTCTGGCACCTCCGACCGGAGTGTTCATTCCCTTTTCAGGTAGCAATCAGAGGATCAAAGACGTCTGACTAAATTCTAGAGTATTTCCAAACCTCTTCACCGCAGTTTGTTATGTCTCTTAACAAATTTTGATTTTGGTTCTTTGTTCAAAATCGTGCAATACATGGATTTTATGCTGGTCCTGTAAAAAGAGAAACCTTGTGTGGCCCTCTTTATATGTAAACAGAAGGATCACCTCCCAACCAATTTGCAATCTATGTACAATTGTCTTTTTTTTCTGATTCTATTTTATATAGGTTAAAGGAAGCAAAAATTATTTTCTTAATCACCTTTTTTTTTTCAATCACAAAAAAGAACTTTATTGCTGAAAAAACATACATTATATATGAAAATACATCAATAAAGAAAGGAAGTTCAGAACGCATCAAAGTTCACTTCTTAATCCCAACTAGGTTGGCACCAAGGACGATACCCAATTATTTGCTAGCATAACTGAAGAGTTGGTGAGAAACCAACAAGAAAAAGAGAAAACAAACACCAAAAGCACCACAATCATCAGTTAACATGCCAACAAAACAACCAGCACCAAGCAGCTACAACAGGCTTCACTGAAATAAGGAAAGAAAACTCCCAAACAAATCAAGAGCCACCCCTAATGCAGACTCTAACTTGCTGAAGGTTATGAACTAAGTCATTAACAGAGTACTTGATAGAAAGGTAAGAAGATTTAACCCACAATGCAATCCTAACCTTAAAGGATTCACACAACCCATCAAGATCCATCTGAGCGTTGTTGAAAATACTATTTGTTAGGTCCTACTTATTGCCAATTCTGCAAACAAGCTTGAGTTAATCATGTTGTACTTTTCCTTCTGTTTTTGGTCTTCCCGCTCGAGCGGGGAATGTAGTGCTCGAGTGGAGTTTCCACCATTGTAGTACTTTGACTTGTCTGCAAAAAATACTCTGTGGTGTGATTTTACGCTCGAGTGTAAGTTCCTAAGCTCAAGCGTGAATCCTGATTTGGAACATGTGTTTCAGCGTCCCCGCTTGAGCGTCCCCGCTTGAGCATCCATTCCTACGCTCGAGCGGACTTCGCGATTTCAGTAGCTATAAAACTGCAGGTTGCTCCAAATCTAGGGCACGACTTTCAGATCTTGTTTGAGGGTTTTAGGGTTTTCTTTTGGGACTATTTTACTAGTTTTCGTTGATGTTTACTTGAGTATTAAACTCACATCGTTTGACAATTCACATCAAAGGGTTGTTTGAGTGATCATCTTCAAGAGTATTCTTCATTAGTGGAATCTGGAGATTCAAGCGTGGAGTGTTTGAAGGTGTTCGAAGTTGTGTGCGGTCATTGAGTCGACGTGGATGTTGTGGAATCAACATTAATCTAATCAATTCTGAGATGAAGGTTGCAGTGGAATAATTACAAATCATTGAAGATAAATTGACAGAGTTTGGGTAATTTGTTTGATTGTTTTGTATTATTTATTTCTTTCATAGTGGATTGATTTGTGGCATTTTGCCTGTGGTTTTTTTTTATCACAATTGGAGGTGCTCCAATTGTGGTTCTTTCATGTAAAAATAGTTTGTGTCGATTTATTGTTTTTTTGAAACAACAATCTAAATCACTTTCGTACGTGCTTGATGATTTAGATTGTTAGTTTTAATTGTTTAGGAACTAGTATAATTAATCTTGAGCCGAATCACGAATCACCTAGGTTTTTCACTATCATTTCTCTGTTTCGAAATTGACGATAACACTGCTAGGGGAATTGCTCTCCATATCATCTTCTCCTGCTTTTTGAGCTTAAGAC
The DNA here is from genome assembly GCA_025200525.1 of Camellia lanceoleosa. Classification (NCBI taxonomy): domain Eukaryota; kingdom Viridiplantae; phylum Streptophyta; class Magnoliopsida; order Ericales; family Theaceae; genus Camellia; species Camellia lanceoleosa. The sequence continues at coordinate 42,012,552 of CM045760.1, forward strand.
TAGTGCACCGCTAAATGCATAACCCGACACACCCAGCATTATTACCATCAGTATACCCCACCAGTGTAAAATTCTAGACCAAATCCTCCACGTAAAGGGGCAAAATAATAACACATGATTAACACTCTCTACCTTACCTTTACAGAAAATACATCTAAGATCAAACCCACCACTAAGAACTCCAATTCTTTGGAGATAGCTAGAAGTCTTAATCCTACATTTCCAAGCTAACCAACCAAAAAATTGAACTTTGGGTGGAGTGACATTTTTCCAAATGAAATCTACTATTTTACAATTGTTAACAAGACTCAACTCACACCCTTTATAGGCAGAGGCAATAGAGAAGAGGCCTGATGTATCTGCAGCCCATGTCAACCTATCAATTCCCCTTTCTGTAAGTGCAAGTTCATTGGAGACCCTCTCATATAACCTCCTCAAATCCTCACCTTCCCACTGGTACAGAACTCATCTGAAGCATAGGTTGCCCTCCTCAAAACCAACCCTCCTACTAAGCACCAAATGCACAGATTCAGCTTTGTCAACTGATAAGGAATACAGTCTAGGAAACTCCTCTTTCAAGCAGACATTGCCAATCCAGATATCCTCCCAAAATTGAGCTCTCCTCCCATTCCCAATAACTAAACTTATCTTGCTCTTGAAGAAGTCAACCAGTTCAGGTCTATACTAGGAAACACCTATAATACCTTTCCAAATGTGGAAAGACTTGGAATTTGCCATAGGTAATGGCCACCAACCCCTACCAGCCTCACTATATTTACTACAAATCACCTGCTTCCACAAGGCATCATTTTCAAAACCAAACCTCTGCCACCACTTCAAAAGAAGAAAATCATTCATAAGTCTAAGTCTCTTGATTCTTAAGCCTCCTTGGCTTTTACTCTATGAAATCTCCTCCCAACTGATCAAATGAATTTTCCTTCTAAGCTCATCACCTCCTCATAAAAATCTAGATTGAATTTTTTCTATTTCTTTTGCAACTTCCACTGTTATCTTAAACAAAGATAAGTAATAAATTGGTAAACTAGACAGCACAGATTTTATCAGTGTCAATCTACTAGCAAAGGATAGGAACCTCCTCTTCCAAGAAGTCAATTTTTGTTTGCATTTATCAATCACTGGTTGCCATGTCCTCCTTCTTCTTGGACTAGCTCCTAATGGCAGGCCCAAGTATTTGAGTGGCAGACTTTGGTGGAGGCAATTCAATTTGGTAGCAAACTCCTTAGTAAGATCATCATCAATCCCAACCCCACATACCACACTCTTATGATAATTAATCTTTAGCATAGATAATACTTCAAAAAACCTCAGAATCCTTCTGATCGCAACAATCTCCTCCCATTCAGCCTTACAAAATAAAATTGTGTCATCTGAAAATTGGAGATGGGTAATCCTAACATCATTTGCTCCTACCACTGCCTCTTTAATCAATTCCCTCTACAGAGCTCTCAGGAACAGAATATGAAGACCCTCAGCTATAATATTAAACAGAAATAGTGATAATGGGTTGCCTTATTGCGATCCTCTCTCCGGAGCAAACTCAGATGTGGGTGATTCATTTACCAAGATAGAAATTTTTGTTGAGGTTAAACACTCTCGAATCCAACTAATCCGTTTATTACCAAACCCAAAGTTAGATAGCATAGAGAAGAGGAAAGCCCAGTTAATGGAGTCAAAGGCTTTCTGAAAATCAAGTTTTAGTACAATTCCCTTCTTTTGATTCTTTTCCATCCATCCACTATTTCATTTGCAATCAATACTCCATCCAAAATATTTCTTCCCCCCAATGAATGCTGATTGAGATTCACTAATAATACTTGGCATTACCTTTCTCATCCTGTTTGACAGAACTTTGGCAAGAATTTTATACAAAGAACCTATTAGACTAATAGGCCTGAAATCATTAAGGCAAGTAGGATTGTTAGATTTTGAAATTAAAGTCACAATAGAACTGTTAAGTCCATTAACCAATTTAGAGTTCTGATGGAATTCCATCATAAACTTTATCACATCACCTTTAACTGTCAGCCAATATTTCTGAAACATCATCATATTGAACCCATCAGGTCCAGGAGCCTTGTTCCCTACTCAGTTCTTTACTGCTGCTACTATTTTTGCTTCAGTAAATTTAGCTTCTAGTGTAGCTCTAACCTCAGCTTCGCCAATGGACTTAAAAGGACAAGATAAGCTTGGTCTAGTTGGCTAATATTTAGTAAACTGATTTTTTTAAATGCTGTAGGACTTCAGCCCTAACATCTATAGGTTTTTCCTTAGTAACCCCATCCACAGTTATTGAACTTAATGCATTTTTGTTACTCCTGGAAGATGCCATAATGTGAAAAAAAATTGTATTTCTTTCCCCTTTTAATGCCCAAATAGTTTTGGATTTCTGCATCCATATCCATTCCATCATTCTACTCAATTTCCAAGCTTTCTCTTTTGCCTTCCTTCTTCTAGTTAACTCTAATTCAGTCAGAGATCTATCCTCAGCTGCCTGATCAAGCCTATGGAGTTTGTCCTCGAGAAGCTTAAGATTATATTCCACATTACCAAAGACCTCCCCATTCCAATTTTTCAAGGCCAGTTTAAGTGTTTGGAATTTCCTTAGACATTGGAAACCAGCTGTAGACACCCCATTTTTGACATACCTTAAGACTCAGACTTCACCAATTGAGCACTTGGTGATGTTGCATATCGTGCTCATTCAGAGGTTTCAGAGTCTCGGTTGCGAGCCTTGCCTCCGGACTTCCGGACTCTTTCATGCTTTGCCTCAGTTTGCGAACCAGGCTCTTTTTTCTCTGTTTTCTCTTCCCGAAGGGAGGGAGAGGTCTCGTAGATCATCTCTCAATGGCCACAGACTACGTTTCGTGGTCATAGGCCATTTTGCCTGTTTGGAGCCCGGTTTTTAATTTTTCGGAGCTATTGGCCGTGTGCCTCGGTTCGGGACCGCTTAACCACCTCTGTTTGCTCTGATTTTTGGCACATACCTTATTTCCTCCCTTTTGAGGGACACTGTGGTCCGAGAGACCGACTTCGTGGTCGAACACCACTTCCGCTGCCTAACAGTCAGTTTTCGGGGCCCCAAGCTGCGTGTTTCGGCCCCTGAACCCTCATTTTGTATCGGTTTGAGTTCATTTTTGGCAGAGACCTCTGTTTCATTGTTAGAAAGGTCGTAGAAGGGTGGGAGGCTAGCAATTGTTCTGAAAACCAGTTTTATTTCTTCATCGCCCTCCGTCGCCCGTTTTTCTCACTAGAAAGCCAATGTTGACCACCCTTGGGCCACTTTTTCTAGCCCTAAACCACATATTTGTGTTGTAGACACCTGGGAGGCCACCAATATCATATGGATGGCCAATAATTATCTTTGACCCTTTTGAACCCCTCCAAAAAATGGGCTTTTCTCTCTCCTGGTTCACCTTCTCTAGTTTTTGACCACATGGTTGTGTTGAGCACATATGGGAGGCCACCAATATGAGGTGGCCGGCCAGCAATCATTCATGACCCTTTTGACCCTTGGTCGGCCGGCCACCTAAACCCTAAATAACCAGCCAGCCTTGCTCCTCTCTCCTGGTACACCACAAATATGCATTTTGTTTCCCCCTAGATTGTCTATCCGGGGGGCTAACTTTTTGGGGGAAAATTTGAATTTCATTTCCCCCCCCTTTTTCCCCCACTCCTTGGCCTATATAGCTAGCCCCTCCCCTTCAGTTTTAAGGGTTAGAAATTTTGGCTTGGAGCTCCTACATTGAATCTCTCTCTCTCTACACTTCAACCTTCAAAACCTCCCAAACCCTACACCATTTCTACACCACCACATAGCACCACACCACCACCATCCTTTCCAACACTTGGAGCTGGTTTTTCAGAGCTTAGGAGCACCTTTTCTTAGGCCAAGAGCTGCTGAAGTTTGGTCTACAAGGGTAAGTCTTCATTCTCCCTCTTTTGTGCTTTATTTTGTTCTATATCTAAGCCATACTTGTTTACATTTTTGGGCTCTGACCCTAACTGAAAATAGTCATTTTTTGAGGTCTTTTTCATGTTTTATTAAGAGTCCTTCCATGTTTAAGGTCTCCAGCTACCACTTGCTTCTTTACCTCTCTTGTATGCCTCTTTCTTGCATAGTATTCTAGGCCTATTTGTGAACTGTTTCGAGCTTGGTTATAAACTTTAAAGTGGCTTTTTTTGAGCCCTTCTTCAACATTGTTGAAGGTATCTTTACTATTTGAGGCTTCCTTTTGTCACTTGCCTCTTTATCCCTCTTTTGGCCTTATTTTTGCATGTTTTGTTAGTTCCTTGTGCTTGTATTTTTGGGCTCTGGTCCGAACTATAAATAGTCATATTTTGACCCACTCTTCATGTTTAATCAAAGGTCTTTCACTATTTGAGGCTTCCTTTTTACTCTTTGTGTTAAATCTCTTTTTTATGCCTTATTTTGTATAGTATTTTAAGCTTGCTTGTGCATTGGTTTGGGCTTGGTCATAAACTATAAAATATCATGTTTTGGGCCCCTCTTCAACATTGTTGAAGAGCCTTCCTCTGTTCGAGGCCAGCATCCATCACTTGCTTCTTTGTCCCCCTTTTGGCCTTTTTCTTGCATAATGTTTTAGGCCTACTTGTGTTTATTTTCGTGGCTTGATGTAAACTGTAAAGTGTTTCATTTTCAGCCCCTCTTCAACTTTGTTGAGGGTTCTTTTCCATTTAGGGCCAGCAGCTGTTACTTTCTTCTTTATCTCTCTTTCGAGGTCATTTTTGCATGTTAACTTAGCCCTACTTGTGTTCACCTTTTGGCCTTGCTTAAAACTGGAAATATGCATATTTTTGGGACTTCCTTGATTCTGTCTTTATGCTTCATGTTCAAATAATGCATGCTTTGAATAGCTATAAGTCATTCCATGTGCCTAGTTTTGAGTTTCGGGGTTCATCTCATGCATCGGGTGCCATATTGCCATGTTTCGGGGCTGTTTTGCATCATATTTTGGTACTGAAATTTACATGCTTGTATGCCATATTCTATGCCTTGCCATGTCATGTGAGAGTGGCATTTGTGCCTTAGGTTCGGTCCTTGATTTGCGTGCATGTGTGCACGCATCTCGAGGGTCTTATTTCCATCTGATGGCCTCTTATGTGAGTGTGGCTGAGGTCCACTTGTGTTGGTGTAAGTCCATTATGCATTGTGTATGCTAGGTTGTATGTTAGCGCATTGTGTATGCCATGTTATCTCGTGCATCGTGTATGCCATTTCATAGCATTGTGCATGTTAGGCTGTATCTTAGTTGCATTCATGCATGTCATGCATATTGCATTGTGTTTGGGATAAGAGTTAGCCGAGCACGGGAAACGAGGTACGTTTCGTACTCCGAGTGACGGAACGTGTCTCAATTCCCAGTCACCGACACTCCGGATTAACCATGATGGAGTCTCGGTCTTGTTGTGTTTATACGTGCATTCATCTCATATTGAGTTGTGCAATTCGACTCCTCAGCCATCATGCATCGGGATGCGTGATTGGTGGCACGAGGATCGAGGCATGAATACATATGTGAAAATACATTGCTATGCCCCTTTCCTGCTCTCTGTTGCAACAAATCAAGAATCAACAGCCTTCCAAAGCTTGGCGCGCTTTCCAAGAACAATTGCAAATAGAGGCTAATTGGGGCATCACAATGGATTTCTGCGCAAGGCAACCCGAACATGCATCATTCATCATCCGGACCAGAGTCGAGGCAGTCCCTAGCTTGCATGCTAGTTTATTGCTTTCCTAGTTAAATTTGTTAATTAATTAGGATTTTGTACTTATTCGGACTGTATTTATTTGGGACTGTATATTATTCTTTCGGACCCTCTGCGCGAGGGCAATGTTGTAATAAGTGTGCGTGTATGTGATGTATGTCTTCCAACCCCACGTCTTTCTTCCCTTTTATTTACCAGCTTATGATGGTTTGGTTAGGGCATGTTTCAATTAACATACAGTATGATAGCATGTTTGCATTTGTGGTGGCCGAATAATTAGACGAGGATAAGGGAGGTATATTTCAGAAGCTTCACGCTAGCCGGCATATATCCCGCAAGAATACGGGGCCGAATAGGATAGATAGGCTGTATTTGGACCCCTCCCTAGAGCCGAATAGAAGAAAAAATAATTATTGAAAAAGTAGGCCCAGACCCCGAGGCCCAGAGAATGGATATAAATACAAGAGCTTCAGATTTGTAAAGGGACGTAAGAATCACTTCTAAAAACTTAGTAAACAAGCTTTCTTGAGCAGTAGAACTGACTTGCCCATCGGAGTGCTAATTCCGGCACCCCCGACCGGAGTGTTCGTATCTTTTCAGGTGACTAGCTGAGGATCATTGGCGTCTTTCAGGATCTAAGGAGCATTTCCAAACCCTTTCACCACAATTGGCGCCGTCTGTGGGAATACTCAAATACATCCATGGAAGGCGTGACCGAAGATCCCCCGAAAGCCACCAACGAGATAACACAGGAAGATGACCTCACCCCAGCCAATATGCTCGGAAAAGAAACCATCCCGGCACGACGCGTCCTGAACTTCGATTCACCAACAACTTCAGCACAAGAAACAATGCAGGCTATCATAGAACAAGCAAAGTAGAATGAACATAGGCTCGAGAACATGATCGCTGAGAACGAGTGACTCCGTCAAGATTTGGCCCTGGAGGTAGCAAAGTCTAGAGAGGCCATGCGCCAGGAACCAGAGCGACCCCCGAGGGCAGACGAACAAAGACCTCGGGCTCGCCCAAAGGATACCGATAGAAGCTCCAACTCATCATCCACGGAGCTCGATGCAAGGGGACGATCCGAGACCTCCAGCTCCTCCGAAAAGGATCTGAGAACGAGGAACAAGCGCCGGAGAAGTAGCTCAAACGAGGAAGACCAGCATGATCCTTTTGTTCGACGGATCGCAAGGGCGTCCCTGCCCAAGAAATTCAAAGCTCCCTCATTCACTCTATACGACGGAAAATCAGACCCCACTGACCATATCCGTCATTACAAACAGGCCATGACGCTGCACGCAGACAATGAAGCCCTCATGTGTCGAATATTCCCTAGCAGCCTAGGTCCACTAGCCGTTAGGTGGTATTACAAGTTGGAGCCAGCTTCGATTAAAAGCTTCCGACAGCTGCAGAAATCCTTCAGGGCCAGGTTCATCACCAACGAGGTACAGCCGAAACAGGCCGACTCCCTCTGGGCTATGCAGATCCAGTCAGAAGAAACGCTTAGAGCGTACTCGGCACGATATTGGGAGTGCTTCAACCTTGTTGACGACGCCTGCAACGATTCTATGGCCATCACCGCCTTCAAAATGGGTTTACATCCTGACAGTGCTCTGCGCAGTTCCCTGACCAGAAGGCCCCCCAAAACAGTCTGGGCGTTGATGAAAAAAGTTGAAGAATATTGTAAAGTCAAAGATGACGCCCTGAGGATAAAAGCCGGGCAAATCCCCAGCAAAACGGCCTTCCCCGAAACCACTCGACCAATAAGCTCCGTGCCGCCACCGAGCCCTGAGCCCCGACAACGGACCAAGCGAGATAAAAGGCGAGACTCCCGCCGATCAAGCGATCAGTGCCCCCACCGAACGAATGAACAACTACAAGTCGATAGCAGACGCTCAAGGCGAACAGACAAGAAGTATACGGAGTTGACAGAGCCGATCGCGGCAATAATGACCAAAGTCCAGCACCTTCCATTTTTTAAGTGGTCGGCGAAGATGGTGGGGCCTCCTGACACACGGAGGAGGGACAGACGATGCGAATACCACAAAGATCACGGCCACGAAACCGAGAGTTGTTATGCGCTAAAGGATCATCTGGAGGAACTCGCGCAAGATGGTCGATTGCAGCAATACGTGAGCAAGGGAAGGCCAACCAAAGCACTAGCCTTGAGACAGGATTCACCTCCGCTTGGCGTGATCCACGTAATCTACGGTCTGCCGGCATCCCCGACCGTGCATACCGTCCAGTCGCACCCAATCCCCCAAAAACATAACATGTCGACCGGCAGGCCCAAAGAAGCTCCGACAATTAAGTTCGATGACTCCGACCTCGCCGGAACGGCGGCCAGCCACGACGATCCTTTGGTCGTCAAATTACGCGTACGACAGTTCAGCGTTGAACGCATTCTCATAGACCCAGGAAGCACTTTGGAAATCCTGTATTACAGAACTTTTGTCGAGCTCGGCCTCAACGAGTCGGATCTATCACCGTCGTCTCAGGCGCTGATCGGCTTCAATGCGAATCCAGAGTATCCGTTGGGGAGGGTCGTGCTACCTGTTCGAGCGGGCTCAAAGATAGTTGACATGGACTTCTTGGTTGTGAAGCTCCCGTCGCCATATAATGCCATCATGGGGCGCCCCTGGTTGCATGTCATGAAGGCCGTCCCAAGCACCTACCATCAGCTCATGCGCTTCCCAACAGCCCGTGGCATTGAGGAGATCCGCGGCTCATCGCAGTCCGCGCGTACGCACACTCTATGAACGTAGATTCCATTTACGGACCCGATTTGTGGGATTCAATGTTTGTACTGGTCCCACGTTTTAATGAAAACTGATTTTCTGTCATTCTCCTTCAAGCCCCTTCACGGATACCACGATTGGCCAAAATAAGTCTCCGGATTCGGAGCCCCCTTTGGTGCCTGATACCTTAGGGCCGAACAAGTCTACGGATTCGGAGCGCCTTTCGTGTATCACGATTGGCCAAATTAAGTCTCCGGATTCGGAGCCCCCTTTGGTGCATGACACCTTAGGGCCGAACAAGTCTCCGGATTCGGAGCGCCTTTCGTGTATCATGATTGGCCAAATTAAGTCTCCGGATTAGGAGCCCCCTTTGGTGCATGACACCTTAGGGCCGAACAAGTCTCCGGATTCGGAGCGCCTTTCGTGTATCACGATTGGCCAAATTAAGTCTCCAGATTCGGAGCCCCCTTTGGTGCATGACATCTTAGGGCCGAACAAGTCTCCGGATTCGGAGCGCCTTTCGTGTATCACGATTGGCCAAATCAAGTCTCCGGATTCGGAGCCCCCTTTGGTGCACGACACCTTAGGGCCGAATAAGTCTCCGGATTCAGAGCCCCCTTTGGTGCATGACACCTTAGGGCCGAATAACTCTCCGGATTCGGAGCCCCCTTTGGTGCATGACACCTTAGGGCCGAAGAAGTCTCCAGATTCGGAGCGCCTTTCGTGTCACTATTGGCCAAATTAAGTCTCCGGATTCGGAGCCCCCTTTGGTGCATGACACCTTAGGGCCGAACAAGTCTCCGAATTCGGAGCCCCCTATGGTGCATGACACCTTAGGGCCGAACAAGTCTCCGCATTCGGAGCGCCTTTCGTGTATCACGATTGGCCAAATCAAGTCTCCGGATTCGGAGCCCCCTTTGGTGCATGACACCTTAGGGCCGAATAAGTCTCCGGATTCGGAGCGCCTTTCGTGTATCACGATTGGCCAAATTAAGTCTCCGGATTCGGAGCCCCCTTTGGTGCATGACACCTTAGGGCCGAATAATTCTCTGGATTCGGAGCCCCCTTTGGTGCACGACACCTTAGGGCCGAACGAGGCGTACCTTAGCTGGCCCACGAGTAAGACCCATTCCAGCCAAACTCGCACCCCGCCCAAGGCAAGGACCGATCCCCGAGTACAGGAACAATATTTAAGCTAAAATATCTAAGCCACACAAAAGTTCCACTAGCAAACTATTGAACCATACGAAATGAGGTACTTAACCGGGATCAAGAACATTCATTCGGCATTGCTAAAACAAAACATTTTCAGAATAAAACTCAACTATATGAAATAACACTTTTTATTTCATTAAAAAGGTGTTACATAGACGCAATCCGCGTTCGAACATTACAATATCTACCTCTAACTTCTAAGACAAATCAACCCATCGACTCGACCCTTGTCATCAGAACAACCATCGCGCCTCAAAACGAATCGATCTAACCGTGCCCGAATCGGCATGCCGCCAGGCCCCTGACACCATCGACAATGTCAAGGCCAAGATCCAAGACAAGGGAGGTTAGGAGTAACGGTCGTTGTGCTTCCTTTCGGGGCGATCTGCTTCGACGACTTGGAGATTGACGTGTTTCCAGTTTCTCGTCTCAGCGGTCCACCTCCCACACCGGAGAATCCTCGGCCGCAAACCATCCGAGCGCTAAGTTCGGCCGGAATTTGAGCTCCTACAACTATCATCACCATCCGATGGTAAGAACTGTTGGTCATCCCACGCAATAGATGCTGGAGAACCAAATATGCTTGACTGCATGAGGCGCCTGCCGCTTTTATTCTCAGTAATGGCCGCGATCTCGAGGCCCAAGTCCCGAAGTGATTTTATTAACACTAAACTCCACGAACACAATCGTCGGTCAACATTCTCCACGACCTAATTAACCCAACAATTGGCTAAACGCTACAAGATAGGTCGCATAAGGGTAAAAAATTACCTAGCCCAATCGGCTAGACATCTGGCATTCAAGCCAAGTCAAAGCGCCGTAGCCCCTCCGATCCCTGACTCACAGCTTCTTCAAATTTCAACAACATGCCACAATAAGCTTTGTTCAAAAGTTAAACAACCATTATATGGAGGCCGATCACATACAACGAATCGGCGCCTCGACATGCAATCAAATTAAACACACGTCCGATTGATGTATTTACGTCTCCAAACATTTATGCAATCAAATTAAACATGCACACGCCGAATGCGGGACACAATTCGACATTTTCAATAAAGCATCTTTTATTCAAAGAATCAAGAAATTACATAATTGCGAACGCGACCAGCGTTCGAACCTTACAATAATTAAAGTCATACGGCATCGCCCTCATCCTCACTCTTCTCAACCTCAAAAGCAGAAAACGGAAAGTCCTTACTGTGATAGAGAGGTGACGCCGAATCAATGCCTAACAAGCGAAGAGATTCGGCGGCCTGATGCCTTGATCCAACCATGCCTGAACCCACGATTTTCACATCGGCAAACCTCTTCGGCAAGCTTCTCCTGGGTCTTTTGGATTCCAACCAAGCGCCCTTCGTGAAAACCTTTCTCATAAGACCTCCCCTTGGCGGACTCCAATGCGAACATGCTCGCCGTTTCACGATCGGCAATGGCAGCGCTTATAAGCCGACTGGCAACCCTCTCTTCCACGACTGGATTCACCTGCCCTGCTGGCTGAACTTGAGCCGTTTTGATCTTCCTTAATTCACGTTCAGCCGCCTCCACGCGAGCCTCCAAACTACGGATATGCTCATCCTTTTTCTCCATTTCTCGGCGGGCGGCGCGCAATCGCATCCCGACTTTATAAGCCGTATAGAGCCCTTTCACCGCCCCATGAATGCCCTCGCGAAACACTTCGTAGTCCTGACGACCAACCATTGACTGCTGAACTTCCGGAGGAAATATTTGTCGAGCAAACTCGACCGCCACGTCGGGATCTCGCACGATCAAGTCCGCTTCCATCATGGGCTTATTCTTCACGAATACTGCAAAACTTAACGGGCACGGATTCGCGTCTGATCTCCTTTCAACTTGGGCGTGTGGCGATCTCCCATGAGACTGCCTATCCCGTTTGGGCGACCTACTATGACGTCGAGGAGATTGACACCTCTCTCGACCCATAGAACTCTTACTCCCAGTACGCAAGGGCGCACCACGGTGTTCACTTCGATCCATATCACCGCCAAGCTCAGCCAATGTCTTGGCTTCCCCTTTGCTGTTAAAGAAGAGTTTGTTCGACATACGCACAATAGATTTTCTCTCACGAGTCTGAATCAGATACCTACCACTCTTAAAAGTTGTGCCCTTAATCATTTAACACTCGCAGAGGCAGCACGATCGAGGCAAGTTCATTAGTCACGAAACCCAATCGCCTGACGCCGAATAGGTCAACGGCAGGACAAGCTTTTGGCTCAAGATCTTCAGCCAAAGTGCGTAGTACCCCAGCCGGCTCATGAATTGATCCCTCGTAGCCAGAGTTCCTATCATGAACCCACTAGGGCAAGGGCAGATCCATCAATCCAAGGAACTGGCAAGCATGGTCACCAAGTGATGGTCAGTATCTTTGGCCCTGAGAAAATATTGCCCCAGCCGACCGGAGGATTTGGCTAAGGCGTAGCAATGCCGAATGGCCGGAATCCCGAGGTTGATCCTAAGGCGTCGATTCAACTCTACTACCCCCATGATGATTCGAAAGAAATTTACATTGGGTTGAGAAGGAATCAAACCCCAATAGCGGAGAACGGCCCTCAGAAGTAGGTGTAGGGGGAAACGAACTCCGCCCTCAGCAATGGATAAAAGAGGGAATACGATAGTGTTTTGGTCTTCCTTCTCCATGTCGAGAGCGTTGTCCGTTACAAGGGATAAATGGACGTCGTCAGGAATAGAGAAGTGTTGCCGGAAACCAGAGATACTACCCTCAGAAAAGAGGTCTTTCAAATGTTTGGCCATCTTAACAGAGAACTAAGTGTTCGCCGGAGCCAAAATAACAAACGGAAAACAGGATTACAAAGAAGGGATAAGGAAACTTACGAGGAGCAGATGAGACAAGGGAAGACCGGAAGAAGTTGCAGAAAACACGAGTCGCGGAGGGATATGCACTGACGATCCAAAAGTCTCAGAAAATCGACGAAACGAGAATTTGAAAAGACCGAAGTTTCAAATCGCAATAAATGCTCAGATACACATGAATAGAGCGGGAAAGCGTAATGATGAGCAAAAAGGGTGCTTGCCTCCTGACATATATTGGGGCACGCGAAGCCGCCTGACGCTGAACTTCTCAAATTCTGAACCAAACTCGCCGGTTAACTGCCGTCAACAGGGAGTTTGAAGGGCAATTGTGGTGGCCGAATAATTAGGCGAGGATAAGGGAGGTATATTTCAGAAGCTTCACGCTAGCCGGCATATATCCCGCAAGAATACGGGGCCGAATAGGATAGATAGGCCGTATTTGGACCCCTCCCTAGAGCCGAATAGAAGAAAAAATAATTATTAAAAAAGTAGGCCCAGACCCCGAGGCCCAGAGAATGGATATAAATACAAGAGCTTCAGATTTGTAAAGGGACGTAAGAATCACTTCTAAAAACTTAGTAAACAAGCTTTCTTGAGCAGAGGAACTGACTTGCCCGTCGGAGTGCTAATTCCGGCACCCCCGACCGGAGTGTTCGTATCTTTTCAGGTGACTAGCTGAGGATCATTGGCGTCTTTCAGGATCTAAGGAGTATTTCCAAACCCTTTCACCACAGCATTTATTCATCTGTTTTGCATGCACCGGGCTCGGCGCATCATACTAACTGCATTTGTATTTCAATTCTAAGTTGAATACATGTTAGCTGTAGCATTCCATACGCCATGTTTAGAATAGCCGAGCCTACTATAGTTGCATTTTTACATGTGTTGCATTAGGCATTTCTGTACATTTAGGATCATGCATGGATTTCTAATCGGTTTCTGTTTTAGCTTGGAGTACTCGGTGAGTTTTTATGCTTTAGCATCCTTGCATGTGTGTGAGTGACTGCCATGATAGCATGCTTACTATGAGGCTATGTACTTATGTGATATACCTGCTTGAATGCCTGTGGGTGAAGGTTGAGTTACTTGGATTGGAACAATGCATTGACTGCAAGTTTTAAGCCCACTAGATAGTTGCAAAACCATCTTTTCTAAGCCCATCCGAAGGTGGCAAAATCTGTATTTTAAGCCTACATGCGGGTAGCAAACCATCTTTCAAAAATAAACATGAAATGTTTTGTTCCAATTCAGGCGATCCAGTCTATACTTGTATGCTGTGCACATCACATAGTAAACCTAGGCTAATAACTGGAATAAGAACGCACAATGTTTTCAAAATTAGATATCATGGTTAGTAGAGGTTGATCTTTGATCGGGCGAGCAGGGGTGCTGACGAAGTGACCTTCTCCAATCATACCCAAGTTCCCGAGCCGAGGCAACTTTGGTGATAACGGACACGTGGCCTTAGGCAAACGAGTCAGGGTTTCCTAAATTTTCCCAAAAATAAAATATTTAGGTGGCAACTCTGTATCTGGTAAAGCATCCATGTTTGGCATTTCTTTCAAAAAAAATCTGTTTTCTCAAAACGATTTGCCGGATTTGGACTCATTGGTTCAAGATTAAGAACCGTGACAAAATTGAGTCCGAGCTGTAGCGAGGTCCCCCCGCCGGCTTGTCTATAGTTTCTGGCGATTCTACTGGGGAGTTGAAGAACTTGACTCGAACTCATGATATCTGGTTTTGACTACACTTGTGTGTTTCTTTGCATTGCATTTGCATTGGTGCGCCTAGGATACCGTGTTTGCCATTTGCTATTCCTGAACGGTTTGCTGGAGGCTTGTCTTGTCAAGACATGACCACAAGGCTGACCAGTCGGCTATGCCAGTATGGGAACACAAACCCCGGTTTTACCAGGGCACCCTTTTTGACCATTCGACCTAGTGCATATCAAAATCCGTAGTGACCATTCCAAACTAGGACAGGTTGCTTACCCGATATAGGTTGTTTGAAACCGCTGCGTGCATAGTGAAACCCTAGTTCCTGACAAAATAGGACAGGGAAACCCTACCCCAACATTGGGGTGTTTTGGCTCTCACTTATCTGTTATGTGCTTTTAGAGTGCATCTCTACAAGGAATGCATGTATCAGTTTATGAGTTTGGGCATCAGGCCTGCGGGCATCAGTCAGTGTTTGAGAATCACTTATCTGTGGGTATCAGTGATTCAGTTTTCGGGGACAGTGATTCAGGGATAATGATCAGTGTTTGAGGATAGTGTGTAATCAGCTTATCGACCGTGTGTTGTTATGCCCAGCTGTGTATTGTGCATTTATTTTAAACTGTTATGCTGTTCATTTATCTGGTTGTTTATTTCCTTATTGCTTTATTTATCTTTCTGCTAGGACAGTTTTAGCACAATTGCTTCCGACCCAGTAGATATTCCCCAAGCACTTTGGACAAGAGGTCGTCGGCTCAATTGCTCTGAGGATCTGGTTGACGGACAGCCAGTGTTCCATTCTCTACCCCCAGTTGTCAGGAGAAGGCCGAGAAGGCGTAGTGTGTCTGAACAAAGGTTACCAGAGCAGTGGCCTACCCTAGCAGTGAACAGTCGGGCTGAGATCCTAGTTTTCGCCATAGAGATACACATACCGGTCAGTCAGCAGGATCAGCAAGATATTGCTAGGATGGAAGAAATGATGCACCAGCTCTAAGAGAGCATGAGGCAGATGCAAGAGGACGCTGTCCGCCAAGCGAAGTTCGCTAAACAACAGGCCACAATCATGGCCCGAAAGGAGAATTACCCACTCGGCCAAGAAGAAGTCGAGCATCACCGACCCAAACCCTCCTCCACCAGGAGTCCCATTACCCAAGCAAACACCAACTGTCCAAAATGTCCTGCCAAACACCCAAAACACCTTGCCAAATGTCCAGAACATCCAGGAGGACACAGACATTCCAGTGGGGCCAGCTCCACCCCCACTTCCTCCTCAACTGTCCAAGACCCATACACCTGCCAACCACCTGGACTCTCCCTTTGAGTTCGAAATAGACCATACAGCACTAAAATTGAGTAAGCTCGAGAAGCTATTCAAGAAATCACAGGGAGTAAAGGCTATTCTGGATATCGAGGACGGATATACCGATGTGGCTGTGACCTTACCATATAGATTCAAAATGCCACAGATTGATCGCTTCGATGGATCTGGGGATCCTATGGTCCATCTCCGGTTATTCTCAGATATACTGCAGCCAATGGGCCTAACCAGACCACAAAAGCTTTCGCTATTCAGCCAAACCCTGTCAGGTGTGGCCACTATCTGGTATGCGAAGTTGGAGGATGATGTCAAAAGAAGTTGGGATGAAATGGCCGAGGCCTTTGTTGCCCAATACTCGTACAGCACCCAGATTGAGATTACGACTCGTGATCTCGAAACAACCAGGCAGGAGCCCAAAGAGACTTTCTCATATTTCGTAACCCGATGGAGGGCGAAGGCATCGATGATGACCCTGAGGCCTACCGACAAAGATCAAATCAGGATGATTGTGCGCAATCTCCAACCGAAACTGATGCAGAAGATGATTGTACTCCCCTTCCCCACCTTCTCAGATCTACACGAGATGGGGGTACAAATCGAGGATGCAATGAAGCAGGGTCTGATTGACCAGGATAGGGAGCAACCTAGGAGGACTTTCAATCGTAACAACAATGCAGGCCCAAGTGGCGCTACAACTGCACGAGCTTCAGAAGTGAGCATGGTCACCACCATTCCCCCTTCCCTTCCGAGGCCCATGGCAGCCACGCCTTTCTCCGATGCATCCAAAAGCAATACCCAAACCACCAAATATCAACCCAGAGGCCAAAGAACCTTCACACCCTTATATATGCCCCTGTCCAAAGCTCTGGGGTTATTAACCAGGAAGAAGCATTTGACGCCCCTAGAGCTGAGGCCACTACCAAATCCACTCCCTCCCTCTCATGACCTGGCAAAATACTGCGCGCATCACCAACAGCACGGTTATGACACCGACCATTGTTTCAGATTGCGTCACGAGATCCAGGATCTTATTGACAAGTAGGTGATTGCGCCTCCCAACAAACCCAACGTCACAACAAATCCTCTCCCACCACATAACCAAGCTTCCCCTCCCAACAGAATCAACTTCATCCGAACTGGGGTCGCGTCTTACGATCCTAGTAGCTATATCACCCCATCCCACCTACCTAAGCCGGAGGTGATCTTTCCTGTCTGCACTGACTTGTGCATGATGGACATCTCTACAACCCAACTAGAGCCGGCGGTAGTGACCATCGAAGGCGGGACAGGGCAGATTTCAGAAGAGAGTGGAATTGTTGAGTTTGGGATTGAGCAGTCTGGGAATCTCATGGAGGAGCCTCTGATCAAGTGAGTACATCGATCGATGAGGGCGATTGAAATTTGAGTATAGAGTGCAAGAGCGAAATTATGTGTAATTTAGGGGAATGATTTGAGCGAGCGGATGATCTATGACTACGAGAGGGCCTTGCCAACCTCCAATTCTTCAGTGACCAAGAATCAGGGGATGCGGCAATCAACTGGTTCGAGTATGAGGAGTCGGTAGAAGCTACCGGATGGTTAGATGATCAACCAGACGTTGTAGAATTTCAACCAGAACAGGGCCCAGCAGGGGCGAGGGTATCAGTGGTGGCCGGAAGGGCCGAAAGTCAGAATACATTGCCGGAGAGCACCGGTACAAAGAATTTTGCTTGGACCCAAGACATTGTGAATGCAGGGAAAACCAAACAACAAACCGAGCTAACGCAGGCGGAACAAGAGAAGAATTGGGATTCTGAGAGAGTCCGGAAAGCCAAAACCCATGAAAGGATTGAAAGTCTTTGTGGGCACGAGGCGAGAATCTTTGTGAGCATATGAAATTTGAAATCTTGGAAATCTGAACATACGAGCAGAGCAGCGTATTGAGCAGCTAGCGGGATGTGGTGGGAAGGCGATGATTTAAGTCTTGCCCACAGGCGATGATTAGAAATAATCAAGCAGATGACACCTGCTACCTTGATGGGGTGGCTCACATGACAAGAAGCAGGGGGTACTTCAAGCCCCCGCACCTAGACCAACCTGAGGCATCTGGGAAAGACCAGGAAGAGAAATAGAGGAGAAGTAGATTGAAGAAGAAGGCGTGCTCAAGCAATTAAAGAAGATACAAGCGGACATCTCCATCTGAGGGGCGCTTATGGCATCAGGTGCCTGAGACAAAATTTGTCTATACGTTATGGACATGGCCAAACTCTCTATAGATACTACACCGGAGGAGCTGGTTGGGCTGGTCTTACCGAGAGGAGGTTCCCCGACATTGACCTTTTCAGACAAAGAGCGCTTTGAGGCAAATCTTGAACCCTCTACATTTTTGTGGAATGTAGAGATAAGTGGATACCGGTGGTACTTGTTGATACCGGATCCGCCATCAACATCTGCCCAGCCAGAACAGCATATGCAATCGGGTTGAAGACCGCGGACTTCGTGCCGACTACTCAAGTGATCAGAGCATATGATAATACTAGCAGGGAAGTGATGGGGACTGTCAAGATTCAGACCCAGGTTGGTCCAGGACAACACAACATCGAATTCCATGTCTTGGATATTCCCGCAACCTTTAATCTACTCTTGGGGCGGCCGTGGTTGCACGAAGTGAAGGCAGTCTTTTCCACTTTACATCAGATGTTGAAGTACCCTCACGGGAAGGGGGTGGCTATTGTCTTCGGGAATTCATCAATCCATCCGCCGCCAGAAGTGTCCACACCAGTCTTGGAAATCGAGCATGGCAGAGAGGATGTGTTCTTATCAGGGTTCACTTTGGCTGAGGCTTGGGTAGTGCAAAATATCATGGCTATGAATGACGGAGTGTACGTCAGTGCTCAATCCGTCTACCTCATGAACAAGCTACAACATATCCCCGGGATGGGATTAGGAAGGAGCGGCGAAAAGCGTCGCGATTGGCAGTGCCACACAACCCTTATACCTTTGGCTTGGGTTATCGCCCACCAAAGAGGAATTTGGGTGAGAAGGGAAAGAAATGGCGGAAGAGCGAGCAAACCAGTGGGAAGCCTTTTGAATTAATGCATAGGCCCATCCGGTACCACTGAGCAGACGCTTCGTCAGGGGCGGGAGGACTTTTCATTTTGCGGCTTCCGAGTCGTGGCTAAGCCTTGAAGAAGCGCGTGCCAGGCTTTGAGATCTTCTTCGACCTGCAACTATCCGGGGATGGCGTTGCCACAGAGCAGACAGACCCATCGGTGAGGTTGAAGTGTAAGGCGATGGACTCGAGGCGAAATTGAAATGGGGGTAGCATTGGCATGTCTACTTTCAGATCCTCCGATCAACCATAAGTGCTTGGGGGATAACTTCTCGGTTTCCATGATTGGGGATGAAACGGCTGCGAGCCTGCCAGCAACTATTTTGGATGCATCTATCGCGCCCTCTCTCACTTGGCAATACGAGGAGGGATTTTTGCCCAGCAGCACTGGGTCAGGTAGTGAGCCGGAATCTGATTCCACAGAGTCTTGTGAGTCGGAATTAGGTTCCAGCTCGACTGAGTCTGAGTCTGGTACTCCTGGGGATGATAACCCGGATACCATAGTCCTGTCTAGGTCGTCTTTTTCCTTTTCATTTGAGTCTGTTGTAAATGAATCGGATGATTTGGATGTGCTTAATGAGAATCAAGTAACTGTGGTTTTAGTACTTTTACGTGCCCTTGATTTATTGCATTAATTAGGACTTTCAAAACTTTGATGAAAGCAGCGAGGCGAAGTCCCTCGGTTTTACAAGCGTTTAATTGAGCAAGAAGCGAGAAAGATTTGTTAAAGTGTTAGTTGATGAAATCATTACAGTAAACATTAGTCTTGAGGAGGACCCATTGGTCAGATTGGGTCCACGTTGTCTTCGAGGAACCTTGACGCTTAGTCACTTTATTAAAAGTTTTCAAAGATGTTTTTGCGTGGTGCTACGAAGACATGCCTGGAATCGATCTGAATTGTATGCGATGTCGGATCCCCCTTGACCGAGGCGACCTATCAGCGAAACTTCGGGAGGATGCGCGATTGAGCTCTTAAGATTAAGGAAGAGGTCACCAAGCAAATCGACGCAGGCTTCCTACTGGTATCCGAATACCCGACTTGGTTGGCCAAC
The DNA here is from genome assembly GCA_025200525.1 of Camellia lanceoleosa. NCBI lineage: Eukaryota > Viridiplantae > Streptophyta > Magnoliopsida > Ericales > Theaceae > Camellia > Camellia lanceoleosa. Next base: position 42,032,264 of record CM045760.1, read on the forward strand.
ATTGTTCCGGTGCCAAAGAAGGATGGCAGGATCCGAGTATCGTAGATTTCAAAGATTTGAGCGAGCTAGTCCAAGGGCGACTTTCCCTTGCCGCATATTGATGAGTTAGTGGACTTCTGAGGGCATGCTTTGCTTTCGTTTATGGATGGCTTCTCAGGCTATAACCAGATAGTGATGGCACCTGATGACCGGGAGAAGACTGCTTTCACCACCTCGTGGGGGACATACTGCTATAGGGTAAGGCCATTTGGGTTGAAGAACGCTGGAGCTACTTATCAACGGGCCGCGACCATGATATTACATGACATGATCCACAAAGAGGTTGAGGTGTACGTGGACGACATGATTGTCAAATCCAAAGAAAGAGAAGGCCACTACACCGCCTTGCACAAGTTTTTTCAAAGGATCAGGGAATTCCGGTTGCGGCTGAATCCTCAAAAATGTGCATTCGGTGTTATAGCGGGAAAAATGCTGGGATTTCTGATTACACAAAGGGGCATCGAGGTCGACCCTTCCAAAATCAAGGCCATCTTAGAAATGCCACCACCAAGGACTGAAAAGGAGGTGCGAGGCTTTCCGGGTAAAGTGTAATTCATAAGACGGTTTATCTCAAAATTAATCTTGACTTGTGAACCACTTTTTGGCCTCTTGAAGAAAGGAAAGAAATTCCAATGGGACGGCCGATGCCAAGCTACTTTTGAACAGATTAAAGAATATTTACAGAACCCACCCGTTTTGTCACCACGAGCAAGAAACCGTTGATTTTGTATCTGTCAGTAACCGAGACTACAATGGGCTGCATGCTTGCGCAAGAATTAGAGGACAAGGTGGAGAGAGCCATCTACTATCTGAGCAAGAAGATGCTAGAGTATGAGACTCGTTACACACCGTTGGAAAAGGCTTACTTAGCTTTGGTATGGGCTACCAGGAAGCTGTGGCACTACCTGTTAGCTCACTCCGTAATGTTGGTTTCACGACTTGATCCCATCAAATATCTTTTCGAGAAACCAGCACTTACGGGTAAACTAACTTCGTTGATTCTTTGTTGCTATCGAATTTGATCTAAAATATGTGACACATAAGTCGATCAAGCGAAGAAGCGATGGCGAGTTCGCTAGCGACCATCCAGTGGAAGGGGGTGAAACAATTGAGTATTTATTCCCAGATGAGGCCATTTTGCATATCGACGACGAAACTTGGACGATGTACTTCGACGGAGCATCAAATCAGCACGAGTATGGGATAGGAGTGTTGCTGATAGCACCCGACAATTCCCGTATCCCTCTAGCCTTCAAACTCTGATTCAAAGCCTCAAACAACGAAGCAGAATATGAGGCATGCATTGCCGGTCTAGAAGCAGCCCTGGAACTAGGGGCAAGACGGTTGGATGTCATCGGGGACTCGAACCTTGTTGTGTCTCAAGCAAAAGGAGACTGGAAAGTAAAAGAGGAAAAGATGATGATGTATCATCAGACCTTGGACTTGCTAATTCCTCGGTTTGAGAAGCTAAGTTTTACTCATCTACTAAGAGAGAACAACAGGTTCATGATTCTTTAACAACTCTATCTTCCATGATAGACATCCGTGTGGAGTCAGGATCGTTCGGTCATCATTGACCGAAATTTGCACTGCCTCTGAGTGGAATTCTTGCTATAGATGAGGTTCGGGACAAAAACCACAGTATTACGACATTTGGAATTTCTTGGAGAAGGAAGCATACTACTTGAGGTAAATGCCAAAGACAAAAGGGCAATCAGAAGAATGGCCGTTCAGTTCATCATCTGTGGGGGTAAGCTGTATAAGAGAGGTCATCTGGGAATGCATAAGCTGTGTGTTGATGCCGAAGAGTCAAAGTGTCTAATGGAAGCCATCCATGGAGGGGAATGCAGTGCACATATGAATGGAGTAATGCTGGCACGGAAGATCCTCAGACAGGGTTACTACTGGTCCACCATGGAGGAGGATTGTATTGGTTTTGTCCGGCGATGCCACAAATGTCAAATCCATACAAATCACATGAACATTCCGCTGTCAAAACTGTACAACATGACTTTGCCATGGCCATTTTCAATTTGGGGAATTGATGTGATTGGGGCTGTCACTCCGAAGGGGTCGAATGGGCATGAGTTCATTCTGGTTACAATAGATTATTTTACAAAATGGATCGAGGCCCAATCTTATGCGGTGTTGAAGGCTTCGCACGTCACAAAATTTATCAGAAACAACATCATCTGCTCTGAGTCCCAAATGAGGTTATTTTAGATACGGTTCCCCACTTCAAGAAGGAGGTGGTGATTTGTTGGAAAAAAAAATACGTGGCTTTTCATAAGTCCTCTACCTATCGACCATGAGACCAATGGGCGGTTGAGGCCAACAAGAATATCAAGCACATCTTGCGAAGATGGTGAAACCTACCAAGGCGGCGGATAAAATTTGGTTTGCTCTATGGGGCTACGGACTTCAATCGGAACTTCTCTTTGGGCGACTCATATTCATTGGTTTATGGGATGGGCCGTTCTACCTATCGAGATTGAGGTTCCGTCATTGCGGTCTTGGCTAAGTGTCAAATAGCGAAGTGGATTAGCGGAGCGGTTGAGAACTCATGCTCTTTGATGAGAAGGCGAAAGCCTTGCACCATGTTTAGGGTTATCAACGCAGAATCGCCCGGGCTTTCAACAAGAAGGTTAAGTCCAGGAATTTAAAAGAAGGAGATTTGATGCTCAAGGACAACCGAGCTCCCATCCACGACCCAAGGGGCAAGTTCAGACCCAACTGGACTGGTGCCTACATCATCAAGTCAATCTGGTCAGGTGGAGCTGTGGTTCTGATGGATCTAGATGGCTTGGAGTTTTCACAACCAATCAATATGGACAAGTTGAAAAAATATTAACCTTGAGAGGCTCGCTAGGCCGAAAACCCGAAAGGTTGACCTAGGCAAAACTCAGAGCACAAAAAAATTTGAAATTATAAAAACTGAGCTCGCAAGGTTGAAAACCCGCAAAGGGCGGCCTTGGCAAAAGTTAGAGCGCAAAAGGAGAGTGAAAATACCCGAGAGAACACAGGCTGAACTACGTAAGGCTTGATTTCCATCTTTGGGATACGTAGGCAACTTCATCCTGAAGTTTAGCCATAAACTTTTCCTCGATGAACTTTGTCCATTTGATCATCTCGGTCATCTTTGTCCATCAGCATTTATCGCAATCTCCGGTACAGTGCTATTCAGACTAGGGGCAACTTTCCGTTGCCACACAGTGCCGCGATACTATTCAAACTAGGGGCAACTTTCGAGTTGCTAGGATCCGGGGTTGTGCATCTCAGTGACAGATCTCAGGCGTGTCCAGTTCTGATCCATATCAAAAATAGTTTTGGAAAGTTTTGTTAAAGGTTGACTTTGTTCAAATTAATCTTTTTACAACTAAGACCATTTTTTGGACGAGGCGGAAAATTTTCAGTACCACAACTTTCAATTTCATTGATTTCAATACAGAGTTCTCTTGCTCTTGCGTACAATTGAAGTTGCTTTTTTATTACACTCATAAAGAAAACTTGAAAGTACTAATAAAGCAATAAATCCGGGCATAGTCAAGTCAGGTGTCCCTACGCCCCCTTCCAGAGCTAGTCGAAGCCTCTGATGCCAGGCTAGGCCCAGTCTGTGCCTCTTCATTGAGCCAATCCCAGCACTCGTCAGACAAAGTGCAACCTAAAGTGGGAGCAGGGGCCAGGAGCTCTCTAGTCCTTCATGTTATAACATATCGGGCAAGCTGTGCGCCTCGGACTGGGAAAGCAGCCGGGTACTCAATCCCCTCAGGTGGGCAAGTCTGATCATGACTGACCTAGCATAGGAATCGGAACAGAAAGTAGAACACCACGATTAGGTCGGACCAATCAAGCTGGATCGATCTGCGGAACATGCTATAGCTCATTCTTGGGAAGATTGAGCCAGGACGGCGCCAAGCAATGCGGTCGGGACAAATTGCACATCGGTTGAACCACCATCCTCATCAAGCGCATCAACTAGGCATTGTCGAAAGAAAGTAACCGAAATTTGAGTAGGCGGGGCAAGAGTCCACAACACGCAATTTGTCCATCAACCATACAGGGAGGGATGAAAAATGAGAGAATAAAGAATAGAGACATCACGATGAGAGAAACGATTGAGACAAGGGTTTTGTGAAAAAGCAGCACGAGGACCGAGTGATGTGAGCAAATACATATATGAGATTGGGTAGGAAACATTACACCTGATGGTGGACTCCCGCAAATGCGTCTCGGCGGTGGAAGCGTCCAAGCCCATCGGCGTTTGGCCAATGCCATAATCTGACTTTGTCTTCCTTCAAGCCTGAGCAACTTCAATCAAATGGATGTTGGGTCCACCGGGCAGGGCAGCGAAGTGAGATAGCATGCACTGGCGAGAGGGCATGTTGTCGAAAACCTTGCCAATGATGGTTGCGCGGTCCCGGCACCGAGCGATGAATCAAACCGAGGATATCGGTTCCCCATTACGGATCGAGACCGAGCATCATGCCGCGTAAGTCCACACATCCGCCCTAAAGCTTGGGCATGGCTAAAAAAAGGCCCGAGGCAAAATCCCTCCATAACGTTGATTCCATCAAAACTTGAAAATCTTGAAAGTTGGACATACCTCTTGCCCGCGAAGCTAAAGACATACGTCCTTTGGGTTCCAAAACCTCGCGCATGACATGGAGGAAAGGAAGGTGCGTTAGTCTGCTCGGTAAATAGTGCATTCAACCCGAAACCGGAAGTTCAACTTTTTCGAGCCATCTAGAAGCAATCCAAGATGTGAGATTTTCGACGAAAGCGCCTCCATTTTGTGCAAAATTAAGATGAATTGAATGAACCACAGACTAAGGCTTTTAAAGAGGAAGACACTATTGAGGACTGTGTCAAAAATTTGGCAGTTCTTTGAGCTAAGTGGCGGCCGGCCACATTTCTGGCGACCATTTCCTTTTCAAAAAGCGGCGGTGGCCTCCCTTTGCAATAAAAGGCGGCCGGCTCCCAAAAGTGGCACCATGCTCAATGTGTGTCTTTGGCCTGTTTTACCCTCCGGAGGAAGTTTCAAGCATTTCCATGCAGCGGGTGTGTCGAAGGCCTCTATTTCCCTCTGTTTTGGATCGTTCCGTTGCGGATCGTCCAGTACACTTTGTTTTGTTAAGTTTTGTTTATCGAGTTGTCGTTTTGCTTATCGAGTTGTTTATTTGTCGGTATGCGTGTTGTGTTTTGAGTTGTTACTCTTTGTTTAAGCAATTTTTGTTGAGTCTTGTTGTCAACCTTTGTTGTCTTTTCTTATCGAGTTGTAAACTTGCTAAGGTTTTGTTATATCTTAGTAAGTTAAGTTGTTGCGTCGGTTCACTACCTGACTGGGCAAATGCACAATGCACATTTCCATTCAATCTCATTATGGTGCAAAATGATGCGATATGATGCTAAGAGTTTAAAATACAACACTTTTTCAAAAGCTGTTTCATTCCATCATGCTTCGTTTGTTACAACATTTTACAAACAAGGGCACAAGTTTTACAAAAAATAAAACTACCTAACAACATACAATGTGCTATAACTACTAGTAAAAGGTAAACAAAGTAGGGGAACAGCCACATCTGTGCTCTCAAGAGCAGGAATAAGAGGCCCTCTTCGTCCTCTTCTGCGGAATAAACTCTGTACTACCATCGCCATCATCATCATCTGAATCGGAGCTGCCATCCTCAGAGCCCTCCTCAGCCTCATCTCCACTCCCGGAGCCAAGACTGGAGCCCTCCTCTCTGTCAACAGATGTCTCCAACTGACGGTCTACAGCCTCCTCTTCCTCATCCTCACCCGGCTCCTCCTCTATAATGTGTGCTCTGTGTCTGCGAGACGACCCCCCTCCTCGGGCTCCTCAAAAAGGCCTGGATGGCCCAGCTCCTCGAAAAGGCCCAGATGGTCCACCTCCCCGAGAAGGCCCAGGTGGCGCGGCCTGCGGCTGAGCATATACTGGAGGCATCTGAAAATGAAAAATGCAGTTTGAATACATCAGCCAAAACATGTATATCAGATACAGATGCAAGCAAGCTACTGAGGCGGATGTGCAGAGAATAATGCATGAATGTGGTGTGTGTTAGATGTGCTCTGCTGCAGTCGGCCTATCAATCTGATAAAATGTTCAAAATCAGCATGTTATCAGAAGTATGATGAATGCTAGAATATTAAAGGGTACTTGGAAACCCATGATGGACAACTGCGCCTCTCTCATGGGACCATCCCCTCAAGTGGGGCTACCATCTCGAGCACCTCATCCATGTACTCGACAGGAGGCTGCAGGTGCAAAGGCAAGAATATCAGTAAAGGAATAAACGTCCAAGTATCTGAGAAATGAATCAAAGCTGTAAAGTATACCGGGGGTGAGTCGGGGTCTCTGACATATCGGTGGCTAGGCATCGGAGGTTCTATCGGGATCGGAACCAAAGAGGTAGTCCCATATTGCCACCCCATTAGCTCAGTCGGCATATCCGGCCATCCAGGATGAGGATGAGTTGGAGGAATCGGGGGAACCCACTCCTACCTCTAGATGTACCAGCCCTGCTGGTGGAAGGGGCGTCTGCAGCCCGAGCCTTGGCCTGGCTCGAAGATGGCATATCAGCAGGCCTCATCGTTGGAGTACGGACTCCCGTCAATGGAGGCATCAGGTATATGTGACGGTAAGTAGCATAATCTCCCTCCTCAAGATGTAGCAAGGCATCAGTACCCAGCATAGCACTAACAACATCCCGGGAAGAGAGCCTATCAGCAATCCGCATATCAGCCCAGGAGTCTTGAGGAGATCTGAAGTGTACCCCAGACTGGCCAAGCGGTCCCCAAAAACCAGGCCCTACCAAGCGCCCTTGAATAGAATCTGTCAGGAGGCACCCACCCTCCGATGGCCCCGGAATGGAGACCCTCACCTAAGGCGCCGGCGCCATGTGATCTCTGGATAACCAATGCATAAATCAATCGAAATCGGGAAGGTCTGAGACAAATCAAAGATGAAAACACAAAGAACAGGGAGTTGAAATACCTTCGTCGACCGCCAGTGTCAATCTTGCCGTAAATGAATAAAGAAGAGACTCGAGGTCTTGGCGGTCTTGGCCTTCAAATACAAGTAGTCTGAGGTCACGAGGGGCCCTCTACCACCAACTCGAGGCTAATGTGGAAATACACATAGACCCATAAGCATGGAAAAGCGATTGCAAAATATAAATGCAAAGTGCTGAGGGCAAAATACAGAGTGTAAAGTGCGCCGTGTGTGCAATATACAAGTAATGAGGGCCAGAAATGTAAATCAAGAGGACAGAAAGTACCCCCTAGGCTCTCCAATAGCCTCCAAGTAAGTCCCTCCGTCCGCGGGAGGTCGCGCTCATGTAGCAATAAAGGGTAGCCAAGCCGGCGCCGCCCCAGTCATACCGTCTAACCTGTGATAGGTCCACAAAAGCACTCAACAGATAAAGCCCGACAGTGTTCCCCCTATTGGCAAACAAAATGGTCCCAAAAAGGAACATTAGAAAACCGCGGGCATACTGTGCTGCCTTCTCAGGAGTCGTGGGCTCCATCCCCACCCTCTGAAAATGGGAAGAGAACCAAGTGTATCGAACCGTCCCCGAAGATCTATCAACAAGCGGGCGAGTCCCTAATAAATATATCCAAGCGGCCTCCTACTGGCCTATGTCCTCGTCGTAAGGGATGGGCCAACCTCCCACATCAAGGCCAGTCAATACGGCAAAGTCAAATGGGGTCATAGTCAAGTCCCTCGTGGCAGAAAAATAGAAGGAGTTGGTGGTGTCCCACTATCTCTCCACCAAGGCGGCCATCAACGTCCTCCTGGCAAGACAACGAGATAGCCCAGTACAGAAGGGCCCAAACCCCGCCAAGTCAACCAAATCCCGGACAGCCTCCGGGAGCTTGGCATACCAATCTCTCGCCACGGTAGAGCCATATCCCCGCACGGTGCGAGAAGTCACTTGCATTCAGAACGAATACATATTTCAGCATAAAATGAATAAGCTGTGTGCAAATGGAAGGAATGAGCTGCGTGCAAATAAAATGAATAAGCTGTGTGCAAAGTAAAGTAAGCGAGCTGTGTGTTTAGAAAATCAGTGTTTGGGCTGCGTGTTCAATCAGTGTGTGCTGCGTGTTCACCATCAATTCGAGCTGTGCGTTCAGAAAATTAGTGTTTGGGCTGCGTGTTCACCATTAATTCGAGTTGTGTGTTCAGAAAATCAGTGTGTGCTGCGTGTTCACCATCAATTCGAGCTGTGTGTTCAGAAAATTAGTGTGTGCTGCGTGTTCACCATTAATTCGAGCTGTGTGTTCAGAAAATCAGTGTTTGGGCTGCGTGTTCAATCAGTGTGTGCTGCGTGTTCACCATTAATTCGAGCTGTGTGTTCAGAAAATCAGTGTTTGGGCTGCGTGTTCAACTCTCAATCAGTGTGTGCTGCATGTTCACCTTTAATTCGAGCTGTGTGTTCAGAAAATCAGTGTTTAGGCTGCGTGTTCAACTTTCAATCAGTGCGTGCTGCGTGTTCACCTTCAATTCAAGCTGTGTGTTCAGAAAATCAGTGTTTGGGTTGCGTGTTCAATCGGTGTGTGTTGCGTGTTCACCTCTAATTCGGGCTGTGTGTTCAGAAAATCAGTGTTTGGGCTGCGTGTTCAATTCTCAACTAGTGTGTGCCGTGTGTTCACAATCAATTTATGGGTTGCGTGTTCAGAAATTCAAATGATCGAACTGTGTGTTTAGAATGTAAACAGAATGCTATGTCGTAGACTAAACATTCTAAATAAGTTGTGTACTCAAAATGAGCAGCCAAACATGGCAAAAGGCACGGAATGCATGAAAAATTCATAATACGTTGCAGAAAAGGTAAAAAACGAAGTAAATACCTCTCGTGCCTCATGGGAGAGGTGATACTCTGGCTTCCACAGAAGCAGATCCCCAGGTGCTCACCCGTCAAAATCAGTGAAGTGATAGAAAACAACCCGTGGAAGAACATGTACTGGAGGGTCGTACTTCTCGGGTATAAAGGGTCGAACCCTCGGGGGCAGAGCCATAATATCAGGATTATCCACGGCACCCAAAAGACCTCCAATGTGAGGGAAATGACCAGCCATTTTAGAAAATCTGCCAAAGGAGCAAAAATGAGCAAAAATGAGCCAAAATTGGAAAAGTCAACAAAAGTCAACTCTCGGGAAATGAAAAAGTCAACAAAAGTCAACTCCTGAGAAAATCTTCCAAATGTTGAGACAAACTCACCTCAAGTGGCGAAAATGAGAAAAGAAGCACCAAAATCAAAATTTAATCGGTTCAAAGTGCTTAAAACTGAAAGATTTCGCGAAAATAACTTGCGTGGGACATTGAAAACGCGTATACAGCACAGATCTGAGAGGGAAAATGCTCTAGGAAGGTAGAGGAGGCAATTTCGGAGTTGGAGTTGTGAGGAAAAGTGCTTTGGCCGAATGGATTTAAAGAAAGGAGAGCAAAAGTACAAAATTGCCCCGGATTTGGCCTAAGTGGCGGTAGGCTACCTTTCTGGCGCGGCCACCCCTCTCTCAAAAAAGTGGCCGGTGGCCTCCTCTTGGAAATAAAAGTGGCCGGTGGTGTTCCCCACAAGGCCTTCAAGCTCTCTGCAAATTTTTGTGATGATCGAGTCGAGACACGAAAAAGTACAAGAGAAATGCACTTTACATCGAAATCGCTCATGGAACCGGCTTCAACTTCCAATGCGTGTTTCATCATTACTCATCGAAAGTGAGATGTATCCCTTTTGAACATGTTGAAACCTCTCCGGGAGGTGAACCGGAGGCCACAATTGAGTCGTCCTCGCCGAAATGCGCATTTCCTTGCTCGTTGTTTTGTGGCAAACATACATCCTGATTTACGCTTGTTCTGCATTGTTGTGCACATAAATTGCATTCTCATGCATATACTTGCATTGTTATGCACGTCTCCTTGATATTACCAAGCCTCCGCGCTTAAACTCGCGTTGCCATGCGCGTTTTTCCTCGCGTTGTGATGCACCTTCCCACCGGCACCATGTTTGTCTGTATTCGAAGTCACATTGAACATATGTTATCAAGTATGTTGTGCTTGTTGAGTTTCTTTCTTTTGTAGGCACGATATTGTATGTACGGTTCATTTGAAGCTGCTGCGACCAGACGAATCGCGCAGGTATTGTATCTTCCCCGTGTGAGACGTGGCGAGAATTGAATAATTCTCCGCATTCTTAACTGCATGAAATATAGTTGTTGCTTCGCATTTTTGCTTAAAACTGTTGCATCTATTTGCGAATACTTGCTTCATTACAGCTTGCTGCATTTGCATGATCATTAAGTTACATCTGGCCTTGTGCATACCGCTTTGCATTTTGCCCCCCCTCACAGACGCGCTGCGGGCATATCTCTGTTTATCTCGCCTGTTTGTCTAAGTCTTCGGCCTTGTCAAAAATGGGTCATCTCTAGGCTTTGACATTCACTCTCATCACTTGTGACTTTCAAACTCTGTCAAAGAGGGGCAACTGTAGACACCCCATTTTTGACCGATCTTAAGACTCATACGTCACCGATTGAGCACTTGGTGATGTTGCATATCATGCTCGTTCAGAGGTTTCAGAGTCTCGGCTGCGAGCCTTGCCTCCGGACTTCCGGACTCTTTCATGCTTTGCCTCGGTTTGCGAACCAGGCTCTGTTTTCTCTATTTTCTCTTCCTAAAGGGAGGGAGAGGTCTCGTAGATCATCTCTCAGTGGCCGCAGGCTACGTTTCGTGGTCATAGGCCATTTTTCCCGTTTGGAGCCCGGTTTCCGATTTTTCGGAGCTGTTGGCCGTATGCCTCGGTTCGGGACCGCTTAAGCACCTCCGTTTGCTTCGGTTTTTGGCACATACCTTATTTCCTCCCTTTTGAGGGACACTGTGGTCCGAGAGACCGACTTCATGGTCGAACACCACTTAGGTGCCCTAGCGATCGGTTTTGGGGCCCAGTGCGTGTTTTCCCGAACCTTCATTTTGCATCGGTTTGAGTTCATTTTTGGCAGGGACCTCTGTTTCATTGTTAGAAAGGTCATAGAAGGGTGGGAGGCCAGCAATTGTTCTGACAACCAGTTTTATTTCTTCATCGCCCTCCATCGCCCATTTTTCTCACTAGAAAGCCAATGTTGACCACCCTTGGGCCACTTTTTCTAGCCCTAAACCACATATTTGTGTTGTAGACACAGGAGGCCACCAATATCATATGGCCGGCCGATGGTATCTTTGACGCTTTTGAACCCCTCCAAAAAATGGGCTTTTCTCTCTCCTGGTTCACTTTCTCCAGTTTTTGACCACATGGTTGTGTTAAGCACACATGGGAGGCCACCAATATGAGGTGGCCGGCCAGCAATCATTGATGACCCTTTTGACCCTTGGTCGGCCGGTCATGGGGAGGGCCGGCCGGCCACCTAAACCCTAAATAACCAGCCGACCTTGCTCCTCTCTCCTGGTACACCACAAATATGCATTTTGTTTCCCCCCAGATTGTGTATCCGATGGGCTAACTTTTTGGGGGAAAATTTGAATTTCATTTCCCCCTCCCCCCCTTTTTCCCCCACTCCTTGGCCTATATAGCCAGCCCCTCCCCTTCAATTTTAAGGGTTAGAAATTTTGGCTTGGAGCTCCTACATTGAATCTCTCTCTCTCTACACTTCAATCCTCAAAACCTCCCAAACCCTACACCATTTCTACACCACCACATAGCACCATACCACCACCATCCTTTCCAACACTTGGAGCTGGTTTTTTAGAGCATAGGAGCACCTTTTCTGAGGCCAAGAGCTGCTGAAGTTTGGTCTACAAGGGTGAGTCTTCATTCTCCCTCTTTTGTGCTTTATTTTGTTCTATATCTAAGCCATACTTGCTTACATTTTTAGGCTCCGACCCTAACTGAAAATAGTCATTTTTTGAGGTCTTTTTCATGTTTGATTAAGGGTCCGTCCATGTTTAAGGTCTCCAGTTACCACTTGCTTCTTTACCTCTCTTGTATGCCTCTTTCTTGCATAGTATTCTAGGCCTATTTTTGAACTGTTTTGAGCTTGGTTATAAACTGTAAAGTGGCTTTTTTTGAGCCCTTCTTCAACATTGTTGAAGGGCTCTTCACTGTTTGAGGCTTCCTTTTGTCACTTGCCTCTTTATCCCTCTTTTGGCCTTATATTTCTCTGTTTTCTTAGTTCCTTGTGCTTGTATTTTTGGGCTCTATTCCTAACTGTAAATAGTCATATTTTGACCCACTCTTCATGTTTGATCAAAGGTCTTTCACTGTTTGAGGCTTTATTTTTGCTCTTTTTGTTAAATCTCTCTTTTATGCCTTATTTTGTATAGTATTTTAAGCTTACTTGTGCACTGTTTTGGGCTTGGTCATAAACTGTAAAATATCATTTTTTGGGCCCCTCTTCAACATTGTTGAAGGGCCCTCCTCTGTTTGAGGCCAGCAGCCATCACTTGCTTCTTTGTCCCTCTTTTGGCCTTTTCCTTGCATAATGTTTTAGGCCTGGTTGTGTTTATTTTCGTGGCTTGATATAAACTATAAAGTGCTTCATTTTCAGCCCCTATTAAACTTTTTTGAAGGGCTCTTTTCCATTTAGGGCCAGAAGTAGTTACTTGCTTCTTTATCTCTCTTTCGAGGCCATTTTTGCATGTTAGCTTAGCCCTACTTGTGTTCACCTTTTGGCCTTGCTTAAAACTGGAAATATGCATATTTTGGGACTTCCTTGATTTTGTCTTTATGCTTCATGTTCAAATAATGCATGCTTTGTATAGCTATAAGTCATTCCATGTGCCTAGTTTTGAGTTTCGGGGTTCATCTCATGCATCGGGTGCCATATTGCCATGTTTCGGGGCTGTTTTGCATCATATTTTGGTACTAAAATTTGCATGCTTGTATGCCATATTCCATGCCTTGCCATGTCTTGTTAGAGTAGCATTTGTGCCTTAGGTTCGGTCCTCGGTTTGCGTACATGTGTGCACGCATCTCGAGGGTCTCATTTCCATTGGATGGCCTCTTATGTGAGTGTGGCTGAGGTCCACTTGTGTTGGTGTAAGTCCATTATGCATTGTGTATGCCATTTCATTTCATAGCATTGTGTATGCTAGGTTGTATGTTAGCGCATTGTATATGCCATGTTACCTCGTGCATCGTGTATGCCATTTCATAGCATTGTGTATGTTAGGCTGTATCTTAGTTGCATTCATGCATGTCATGCATATTGCATTGTGTTTGGGATTGGAGTTAGCGAAGCACGGAAGCGAATGCGTTTCATTACTCCGAGTGACGGAACGTGTCTCAATTCCCAGTCACCGACACTCCGGATTAACCATGATGGAGTCCCGGTCTTGTTGTGTTTATACGTGCATTCATCTCATATTGAGTTGTGCAATTCGACTCCTCAACCATCATGCATCGAGATGCGTGATTGGTGGCACGAGGATCGAGGCATGCATACATATGTGAAAATACATTGCTATGCCCCTTTCCTACTCTCTGTTGCAGCAAATCAAGAATCAGCAGCCTTCTAGAGCTTGGCGCGCTTTCCAAGAACAATTGCAAACAGAGGCTAATTGGGGCATCGCAATGGATTTCTGCGCAAAACAAGCAAACATGCATCATTCATCATCGGAGCAGTCAAAGCGGTCCTAGCTTGCATGCTAGTTTATTGCTTTCCTAGTTAAATTTGTTAATTAATTAGGTTTTGTACTTATTATTGTATTTATTTGGGGTGTATATTATTCTTTGGACCCTCTGCTTGAGGGCAATGTTGTAATAAGTGTGCGTGTATGTGATGTATGTCTTCCAACCCCACGTCTTTCTTCTCTTTTATTTACCAGCTTATGATGGTTAGGTTAGGGCATGTTTCAATTAGCATACAGTATGATAGCATGTTTGCATTCATTCATCTGTTTTGTATGCCTTGAGACTCAGCGCATCATACTAACTGCATTTGTATTTCAATTCTAAGTTGAATACATGTTAGCTATAGCATTCCATACGCCATGTTTAGAATAGCTGAGCCTACTATAGTTGTATTTTTGCATGTGTTGCATTAGGCATTTCTGTATATTTAGGATCATGCATAGATTTCTAATCGGTTTCTGTTTTGGCTTGGAGTACTCGGTGAGTTTTTATGCTTTAGCATCCTTGCATGTGTGTGAGTGACTGCCATGATAGCATGCTTACCATGAGGCTATGTGCTTATGTGATATACCTGCTTGAATGCCTGTGGGTGAAGGTTGAGTTACTTGCATTGGAACAATGCATTGACTGCAAGTTTTAAGCCCACTAGATAGTGGCAAAACCATCTTTTCTAAGCCCATCTGAGGGTGGCAAAATCTGCATTTTAAGCCTACCTGCGGGTAGCAAACCATCTTTCAAAAATAAACATGAAATGTTTTGTTCCAATTCAGGCGATCCAATCTATATTTGTATGTTGTGCGCATCACATAGTAAACCTAGGCTAATAACCGGAATAAGAACGCACAATGTTTTCAAAATTAGATATCATGGTTAGTAGAGGCCGATCTTTGATCGGGCGAGTGAAATTAACTCACAGTGACCTTCCCCAATCGTACCCAAGTTCGAGCCGTGGCAACTTTGGTGATAATGGACCATACGTGGCCTTAGGCAAACGAGTCAGGGATTCCTAAATTTCCCCAAAAATAAAATATTTAGGTGGCGACTCTGTATCTGGCAAAGCAGTCCATGTTTGGCACTTCTTTCAAAACAAATTTGTTTTCTCAAAACGATTTTCCGGATTTGGACTCTTTGGTTCAAGATTAAGAACCGTGACAAAATCGAGTCCAAGCTGTAGCGAGGTCCCCCCGCAAGTTTGTCTACACCAACCCAACCCACCACAGTACTTTCAGCCCAGGTTTTCTCCACAAAAGCTAAGAAAGTTGGGTGCAAAAACCAGGTATTAAGAAATCTAAATGGCTTTGGACCCCAATCTCACTCATCTTCTATAAGCAAGATATGGCAATGGTCTGAGATTCTTCTTGGTAACCCCCATAGTTGAAAATTAAACTTATGCATCCACTCCGGACTGAGCAAGAACCTATCAATCCTACTCCACTTCTCTCCATCCTGTGAGTTACACTAGGTGATTTTCCTTCCCATCATTAGCAATCACACACTTCCAGGTTGTCAATTAGTACATTAAAATCTCTTATACCCCTATCTCTTCTAGAACACCCGTTTCTTTCAGATACACACATGATTTCATTAAAATCACCCCCCAGACACCAATGTCTGTCACAAACTTGATTTATTCTAATTAAGATATCCCACACCTTTCTCCTTCTAGCACTATCATTAGGGCCATATACATTAAGGAAAACACATTCAAAGATTATAATAAAAAAAAAAGAAAAAAAAAAGAGTGCCTGACAAAATAATGAAATTCTTGTTAGAACAACAGTCCAACATTTGAAAGACATCTGGATTCCAAATGCATAATAACCCACCAGCTGCTACATCTGAATCCACTGCCATGAATTCCATCTTTTCTCCAGGCCAAATTAGTAGCACACACTCCTCATTAATTGAAGACTTCTTTGTTTCCTGTAGTGGTACCATATCTACCTTTCTTTCCAAGAATAGCTTTCTGATTTTACTCCTTTTAGCAGGCTTGCCAAGCCCCCTCATATTCCAAGATAATATCTTCATAAGGAAACTAAATCAAAACTCCAACCACCTAGGACTACAGATCAAACTGCACCTCCATCCCTCCTCATCATCATCTCGTTATCTTGTGTTTCCATCTCCATTAATTTGCTTATAACTTCCTCTTCGTTGCCTTCGCAATTCAGCTCCAAAACCTGGCAATTTGAAGTGATGCTTCTGCCTCGTTCAATAGCTGTTGACCACTATTAGATTTACTTGCCATGGACAAAGAGAGTGCTGCAACAACAGACCTGAAAATGGCTCCCTTTGTCAAATTCAGAGAGGATCCTCTACCAATTTGAATAGTACCTTTCTTACTTCCAAAAGATCTTGCCACACCTTTAGCTTTCTCCTTCTTAGTCAATTTCCTTTTTTGAGCATTTGTAACAGACTTGCCCATGACCAAGTCGCGATTCATTTCTTCCAATCTAATCTGAAGACCCTCACCCGTCTTTGTTTGTTTTAATTGCTTCTTACTGGGCTAGGCCTCCATCTCACTTAATTTAGAAATTCTTTGGCCCATCATAGTACCACCCTCCAAAACATGGGCCTTATTTATAATTACTTCAATATTTAGCCTAGGTTTGTTAATCTCAGACCCACTAATACTCCTCATGAACAATGGGGTGGCAATTTCATCCACAATGTTTCGATTGCCTTCAGTTTGAAAATGTATAGAACTCAACACTACTACAGCTGTCCTTTCTACATGCGCCCCCAAAATTTATCCTTCTCATATTATTGTTAGTCTCTTGAACCTCGGGCGTGTAGCCATCTATCATGCTCTGCTATGTCTTTGTGCTTATCATACCTAGGCTCAGATTCTCTAGCCTCCATGTCAACTTCATTATGCAGCTCACCTCCAATCTGTCCCACCACCTCAGCCACACCATCTTCTTACTTGCTCTCCACATCTGACGCCTGATGAATGGTGTTTCCATATGAGCTATGATTATCACCATTACTTTGCAAAACATAGCACTTGCATTGTTTATAGACCACCTCCGAGATAACCACCTTCTCTTCACAAACCTTTATTGGGTAGCTCACACATTTACAATTCAGGTTGATAGTCGTATTAATGGATTTCACACACTTTGTGGCTATCCTTACCTTCCCACAATGCAAGGATTGCATTCTAACTATAACATCATCTATACCAACAATTTCCCCCCACAATTCTCTTATCTTTCTAAATGTTATGCTATTCCGTAGGTTCAAAGGCACTCCATAACAAGCAAGCCAAGTAACCCTTTCTTGTTCAATAACCATACCTTGTTTTCATTCTTTTATCGACTCACACCATTCATATATCCAATCCTCCAGCAACTTCAGTTTCTCTTTCATGTTTTCCACTGTTACAAAAGAGATAACTATGTCTCTACCTCTCCCATCTCTCACCTGAATGTCTCCCAGTCCTCTGTTCTTCAGTTCCTCTTTAAACTCTACCACATAATGTAATGGCTTAGGTCTAACAATCACACTAGTATATAACCAACCATTTCCTTCTTCAGCAACGTTTATTGTTAGACTTGCATTGGATGTCATGCTTCTCTCGCTGACAGCCTGCGTATAGGATTTTCTCCATTCTCCCACTGACAGCCTGTGCATAGGATTTCCTCCCTTGGACCAAACCTTCACACTTGCTTACCTTTGTAGCTTTCTTTTCATTATCAACAATTCAATCTACTTCTGGTTGGTCATCAATTGTAACAACATGGTATGGAGCTCCTAATGGTGCTGGGAATGATGGCGAGGGAGAGAGAAATTCATTTTTTATTTTTTTAACATATTATTTTATGCTAATTCTCTACACATTATATTACATCTTTTTATGTAGTTGGTTGCTTTTAGATATGGCATTTGTTATGTAGAATATTGAAAATCTATCTCCCATCCAAAAAAGGTAAACTTGATATTCAAAGTCACCTCTTAAACCAATGACCAATTAAATTAGAGTGGATTGAATTGTCATGAATAATGTGAAAACATACCTATTTACAAACTCGGATGACCCTTATATTATTTTTGTTGAATGACTCATCATAGGAAACAATATTATTTTGTTAGACTATGATAAATTGTTATTACCAAATTTATTTAAAATTTAAGTTGTTAGTGAGATGGATAATTTTGTTATTTATATCTTCAACACACCTTCTCATATGTGGTTAGACTCTTACATAAGCATGTCAAATATATACAAGGATTGTAATTATTGGCTAGGGGATAAGATTTGAACACATGATGTATTGTACGCTCTCATATTAGCCTTTTTAGTTAGCTAAAATTAGATTATTTGGCTAAATCTAGTTTGCCAAAAAAACTAATTTATTAGCACACTTCAATTTTTTTGGCTTTTTAATGGTTTTTTAGCATAAGCATATATGGTAACCTTGCTATCTTTTGAGAGTTTCTAAATGCCCCTACATAATATCTTTAGACCCCAAACCATCTCATAATTTTTTTTAATAGGATTATTTAGCAAAGCAAATTCACTAACAAGACAACACTTCTATATTTTTAGACCCCCACCTTCTCTCAACCCCACTTTGGCAGGAATTACCATTAACGTCTACCCATATAAACTCTTGCCACCACAATAGCTCTCCTACCACCCAGTCTCTCCCTAGCATTCAACCTCTTATATCCATTCATATCTCATATCTATCCACACCTCTACTCTCGTGAACCTTCTTTGTGCAGTATATGGGCTTATTTCAAGGTCTATTTTGATAATCCAAATTGTTCACATTTTAGAGTACATTGAGTAGAACATACCTGTAAAAACTTAAGTTAATTAGATAACGTTAACCCTTTCATCCACTCACATTTGTATTCATTTTAATACTTTAAATCACAATGCCATTTATTTTTAAAGATACAAAAGTGAGTGGATGAAAAAGGATTAACATCGATAACAATTTTTTTGGTATGTTCTACTAAAAGCAGTCAATTATCAAAAGCAGACCAAATAAATCCATAGGGCACTACCAGCGATACTGATATTAGTGCACAACAAGTACCTAAATCCACTCTCAACACATTAGCAACCATAACCAAACCTTTGGACCAACACCTGACCACCATTCTTAGCCCTTTTTTGTCCTTTACAACCACCTAGCCTCTTCCTTTCACCGCCACGACTTTCATGTTTTAGTTGTATTGCACCCTTAGTGCTTAGGGTTTATATCGAAACAATGAATTAGGGTTTTTACGAGATGAAACCGGGCATTTTCCTTTGTTCAACAAGAAGAACCAAACCTGGTCAATGGTTTGATATTGATTGTTTGAGCGAGAGAAATGGAAAAAAAATAGGGGTGTAGAGAAGGGATGGGGTGAGGTGATTTGATGATGGAATGTGAGAAAGGCATCAAGGTAAGAAGGGTAGGGGTAACAAAGAAGAAGATATGAAGGGTAGGGTAGTGAAGGAGTTGTCTGAGGGTTGAAGGAGGAATGGAGTGCAAAAGAGTAAGGAGGTAAGGAACTTGTAGAGGGTGTCAAAGATTAGAAGGGTTGGAGGTTAGTTAGGGAGTTGTAGAAGCGATTGGAGGCGGAGGGAGGAATTAAGGATGGTAGGGGACCAGAAGAGAGCGGTAACATGTGGTGGTCGCGATGGCGACAAGATAATATGTGGTGAGTGGTGGGAAATGATGAGACAGGTAGAACAATAGGTGAGTGGGTTGAGTGCGAGGTTAGGGTTTTGAAGTTAAAAATGAGGATAGTTTTGGTATTAGATGGATTCTTAAAGAAATTTTACAAATTTCAAAATTATTTAGTAGGGATCCAAAATGTTAGGTGGGAGCATTTAGAAGGTGCCCAACCTTTTAACTATTTTATTGAAAATAACTAAATGGCCCATGATGTAATGCATTCTAAGCCCATTTGTGGCTAAAGTGCATTGGCCTTTTTTATAACATCAAAAAATAATTAGAGTAGTCTGTCCATTAGGCTTTTGACAAGGAAAAATAAGCCAGTGCCTAAAAAGTGTGTGTGTGTGTGTGTTTTAATTAATTTTTTAATTTTTAAAATTTAAAATTTTGTTTTTTTGTTTTTGTTTTTGTTTTTTTTTGCCAATTGGGTTTGCCAAAAACAATTGAATTGGGTTATTTCAAGCCTAATGGTTTTTTTTGGCCAACAAGAACTTTTAAGATCAGTTGAAATAATAAATGATTGACCATCAACTCATTAAGTTATTACAAAGTACTAGAACCTTTATTTATATGCATTTGTATACATAGATATACTATAAAGGGGTGCACATCTACGTGAGTGCTTTTTGAATCGACAGATACAGATCTATAGGTGTGGTATGGTTGAATTTAGTAGTTGTAGTCGTTATAAAAAATTAAGGTTTTGGATATTAAAATTTAAGGATAAAATTATTCTTTAGAGATCAAATATTTTTATTGCAAAAAATATCATTATTACATTTTTAGCAACAAAAATTGAATATTAGTGATGAATTATTATCTTTTGGGATCAAATTTTGTCTCATAAAATAAGTCTTTTTGAGACTAAATTATTTTGTTTCTAAAAGTGTATTTATTAATGACATTCTTAAAATTTTGTCACTAAAAGCCTTATTTTTTACTTTTCGGGATAATCTTTTAGCGACTATCTTCATGACGATAGAAATTAGTCCCTAAATGTCTTTTGTAACAAAATTTTCATTTTTAGAGACCAAAAAATTTAATTTCTAAAACTCTTACATGTTGTAGTGAGCTCAAAAGTATTTTGAGAAAGCAAAAACTAATAATATTTGTGTGCATACCAATTGCATGTGGGTTTTATGTAATTGTATAGATATTTATTAGAGTGACACAATCAAATTAACTTTGGTATGTAGGTGGAGGTGTTTGTGGATATGGCCCTATTGCTGTACAACCTCCTTACTCAAAAATGGTATCAGCTGTAGGCTCTTCTTTATTCCAGTCAGGCATAGGATGTGGGGCTTGTTATCAGGTGCAACAAGCTCTCTTTGTTTTATTTATTTATTTATTTGGATTGCTTCGTTAGAAATGGTTTGGAAAATATGGGTAAAAACAAAATTTTTCCTAACTTTTGGTCTATTATTTAGGTGGGACTCATGTGTCGATTTTCGGGTCAAAGTGGTATCGTTCTATCTTAGCGTTGTGATTCCACGTGGTATATTTGGTTGCTAAAATCATCATCGAGTAAATGAAATTGAAGCCAATGTGTGCTCTATAGAAATGGAGTTTTGGTGGAAATTCTTTAAGGTTGAAAAAATGGCTTGTCCCCATTGATTTGGTGGGAAGTTTTGAGTGGGTTTATAAGGTATGAGATTGGAACTTGGGGTGTGCCCAAAGGGGTATAAGTTTTAGAAAAAAGAAAGGTTATGGGCTAGAACCATTGGACCCAAAAACTCACCACCGCCTTGCATTCACCGTCCGTCGATCGGCGTTTGGGGCTGTGTGTGTGGTTGGAGTCAGCTTATCGACCCAATACTAATCTTTTGGGCAAAAATATTTAAATTTAATTTTATTTTTGGTAAATAAAATCTATTTGAATTCAAATTATTTTGCACCTCTTCAAATTTTATGCATTAATTCAAATATGTCCGATTTTTCTTTGTCTTGAGTTTATTTGTTGAAACGTGCAACAAATTAGGTTTTTGTTAGAAATTCAAAACCCGAATATTTTGAACTGTTCAAATAGTCTTTGAAATTACTATATCTGTTCAAAAGCAGTTGCTACTGTTGGATTCAAATTGAAAAGCCACCACTTCACACTATATAAATAAGCGGTCTCTCATTTGATGTTTCATTCACAATTTTAAGTCCCAAATAATTATGAGATTATTCTCTTCATATTGCTACATTAGTTTTTCTATGAGAAAGAGTATATATATACTTAGTGTGTTCGTTGTACAAATAAATTGTTCTGCATTTATTTGTTACTGATGGGTTGTTGAACACACCAAAAATAAATCACTAAACTATACCAAATTCTTTTAGAATAATGACAAGTCCAGGTATCGATCCACAGGGACAAATGTGAAATTAGATTAATTCAATCGCAAAATTCCTAAATTAATTTTGATTAAAAAGATAAGATTGATTTTATAACTAAATAACATTTAAATAAAATTGAAGAATTATATTGACAATTAAAATTAGGGTTGGAGATATTAATTTTCGGGAAAAATCCTATGGTAGAGAATTCACCACTAACCACATGAATGAGACTTAACATCAGTCATCAATCGCAATCCGATTTGAACTACTCAATATTTCACAATTACAAGTTTGAAATATTAATCAAGAGAGTGTTTGTATTCAAAGTACGAGACGAGTCATGCAATGAGACATGGGTCGTTTTGCTAACATAGTTTAGAGCAAACAACTCGTACTACTCGAGATGATTAGGTAGCATGCGTTGAATCGACAACTCTCTTAATTAATATTTCAAACTTGTAGTTAATAATGAGTAATTCACTTAGTTAGATTGATAAAGTTTTTCAGTGTCCGTATAATTCAATTTATTAGTGATGACTGGTTAAAATCTTTAATCAAAATTAATTAATCAAATACATTGTCTATGGATCGATATGGACCGTGTCTAAAAATTTAGTGATTAATAGTGTGTTCAACGACCCATCAAACTAGCTATTTGTTCTATTTTGAGGACTTCTAGCAAAATTAGTTAATTTAAAAGTTACATTCTTACTTTAATTTTTTTAGCGTGCGTGTGCGAGTGTTTGAAATTGGAGCTATCGCTGAAGTGGCAAGTGCAACTTGAAAGCTTTAAAAAAAATAAAAAATAATGGCAACACTAAAAGTACGTAATGCAAGCAAACACTTTCTTAAGCAAAAGCACCAAAAGTGCTATTAAAAAAGAAAGAAGCTGAAAGCTTTCAATTAGAGGTTGGAAACAACTTGATGTCTACGTCGAGCTTCAGTAAAAAGGCAGTAAAAGCGTTTTCGTTAAAGCCGAGTGTGAGTATTTCTCGCTTGGTATTTTCTTTCATGGCACTTAAGTCTTACAGTCGGGAACTTTTTGTTGTGTGTGTGTGGGTAGTGTATGCACAAGCTTTTAGTTCTTGTCATACTAAATTGTGGAGTTTGGACCTTGAACTAGAAAGGACTCTTAGGAGACTTAGGGCCTCTGCTAGTGTTCCTAGCCCAGCGAGTATTCATATTTATACATTTGAGCCATTAGAGATGGCGGAATCTGATGTCATCTGAATGTACTAACTTGGGACCCTTAAGGATTAATTTCATCACTTTGCATATCACATCATCATCATGCATCCAATTACCCTGCTGCTCTTCGCTTTGCTTCGTTATAGAGATTAAGTCGGCACCATACAAATGCTCCGTCGTTCCATGGACTAACTTCAGCGATGATCGCGCCTTACAAACATTTGAATGAATTTACTAGAAATTTGCTTTCCTGACCGTGATGAGGATCCAAAACTTCACAAATGAGGCCTTAATGTTGTGCGATTGTTTCCATTCTCATTAAGGATAAAGCCAAGCTTGGCAGCTGGTCCTTTCCTTACTGCCCGATTCAATCACAACTTGGGGACCAATTCTGATAGCGCGTTTTTGGAGAAGTACTTTCCATAGGTAAAAATAACCAACCAAGCTTGGCAGCGAATAAAAGCCATAAACTTTGCTCAAATGGATGGCGGGAGGCAATTCCTGCTCAGGCGATGGGAAAGACTTGAGACCTTCTCAACAATGTCCCCACCACCAAGTGCTTGATTGGCAGCCTTGTTCAAACATTTTATTATGAAACTTAATTGAGCCCTATCTTGCGCCAAATGGTCTTGGACTAAAATCACGTGATTGGGACATTCATGTCCAAAATGATCTTAGGGGCATGGCGATTGTTT